>APFE030389310.1:0-33510 GCA_000404065.3 Pinus taeda
AATTAATAACATTTATGTATTATCATTAATATTCATAAATAATGTTCATAATAGTTACATTTTATACATTAATAATGATAATAATTAAATATAATATTGACGATACAAATATTAACATTAATGTTATTAATGATAAGGTTAATATATTATTAATAATTTCATAATAATTATTTATGTAATAATATTTTTAAATGTAATAGTTTGATACATTTTGTTAACTAGCTCAAATTGTTAATGTTGATAACATAATAATTAATGGTTAACATTAATTAATTATAATTCATCATTTTCAATCTTATTAAACACTAATAATTATAGTACGTCGTAACTAATCATTTATTAATGTATTACGCCACATGAAGTATTAATAGTTTGATTATTAACTAATATATAAAATCATAATTTATGAATATCAATACTATTGATTATTTATATTAATATTATTATGTTAGCATTATATAAGTAATATAATAACAACATTATATTTTTTATTAGTAAATATAATATAATATATATTAATATTAATATTAATATATTAATATTCCCCAGATGCGGGTGCTGGCACGTCACCGGAGGTTGAGCCACATGCCCAGCATGTGCCGCCCCGTGCTAGTGAGATCGGTTAAAGGATATTAGCCGTCAAAGTTTATTAATCCGCTGCCCAAGTCCTAAGCATTCAATGCAGAGCAGAAGGATTAGATGGCGGGACAGGTCGCAGTTATTGCGAGTCTGCAACGAAGGAATGAAGCAGAATATCAAGGTGCAGAGAGGCAGGTGTGAACGCATTGGCATGGTGAGGTTGAGGAGACGCAGACGTGGCAGATCTCTGGGTGGATGGTCGTCCTACCACCCTGCCAAGCAATCTTGGCTTCCCGTCGCAGCAATTCAGGCATATGCCTTAGCTGGACGCTGTACACCACAAGCATACAAGGCAATTTGGATTCGAGGGGCAAAATTCCTCCCTCAGGCAAAGGTGGCTCAGAGGTTGTCACGCCTAAGAGGAATTGTGGAGAGATCCGCCCTGTGAATGGTCTTACAATTCACCTCAGGTTCACGAGGAAGGCAGAGGGGTTTCTATGGCAAGGTTGCGAGAGCGGCAATCAAGCAGAAGGGGACCTAGGCGAGGTTCCTCCTCTTACACGCCGATAGTAGATGAGCACCATCACTGCTGTTGCTGCTACTGCTACAGGCGGGCAAGGGCAACACCAATTGAAGCTGGGAAATTCGTGGAGGTGGGCTGCTCAGGTGAAGGGGAGCCAACTCTTCCAGCATTCGGCTCGACTATGTTCACCCTGGTCAGCTCAAAAGATAACGCAGGCATCAATGCCCACATATCAGTTCTCTTTACAAAAATTCTAGAAGGGAATGATGGCGGGAAATCTCCAGGATTGGCGGAACCCCCTCCAGAGGGAACGGGGATGGAGAACCCTATTCTGCCCCCACCAATTGAAGTGGAAACCTCACAGAAGGAGCCTCTGCATGCCCCCTCGCATCCCCAGGTGTCGAAACCTCAGGGCAAGGCAAAGGATCCATGGACCGCCATGTGGGAGGGAATCCCCGAGGGCCAGGGCTGGTGCACTATCGTGGAAGAAAAAGAACCTGACAACGACTGATACTCCGACGAGCGCTCAGGCACACGCCCTTCTCTCTCGGCTCGGGTCCAGGATAGAGATCTCTACGGGTATTTGGATTCTGGTCATCACTGTGTTTGTTCACTTGTTGTCTTTTACATTGTCTTGTTTATGCTGGTCTAGTTTACTCTCAGTTTTTACTATGGTCACGTATATGTCGGTTCACTGTAAAACCTTTGTTGGTCCATAGTCAGTTTTTGATGAACGCCCCTGCGTGGGCAATCATGTTCATGTTTAGCTCAATGCGGCTCTATGTCTGACTGCTTGTCAAGTCATTTTGGTTTCCAGCCTCAGAATGTTTTAGGAGGAATTTTGGAAGTGTTGTAGGTGTTGCCCCTGCGAGGGAGCTTTTTGGTTCTAAGCTAAGATATCCAAGGTGCCATTGTTGGCCCTGGATGGACTGTTTCACTGATTGTAAAATTTGCCTCTACATATAATATAATAGAATAGCTAGTTCTTACCAAGAAAAAAAAAAATACTAATATCATTAAGAATTGTTAATATATTAATATTATTGTTAATAACTTAATATTAGTATTATAATTAATGCTAATATTACTACTAACATTGATATTAATGTGTGTGTCTTACTCTAAAATATGTGTTACAATTTAAATAGCCAGGCCCATTAAAACATGTGTCTTACAATGCAGTTGAACTTTTGAGGCCATAGCTATACCACACCCTAAAAAATATTTGGGTCTAAATTTTATTGTTAATATAATATTACATAGTTTTGATGTTCATGTCATATGATAAAACCTCGTATATATATTGTGAATTTTTGCAGCCATAGTTGTAACCCACCCTAAAATGGTTACTATTTACATATATTATAGATATATTGTAGAACAATTGTTGGAGCTTTAGAGGTTTAATTGCAACATGTAGCCACCACATATCTTCTTTGAGATAAGCTACCATTGCCCAAGGTAGTTTATTTCGATTTTGTATGTAAGCATATCTAAATTCTTTGATATTAATGACATGAAGTTTTATATCTACTTCAACTCTATGTTTATGTTTATATTTCTATTTTTTTGCATTCCTTCATAAGTCTGGATCATCATAATATGCACTAGGAGTAAAATCACTCATCCCTAGGACCACTACAAGCACATGTCATAGTCTGAGATGATGAGTAGTTGTATTGAGGGATTATTTCTTGGAGAGTGCAATACTTGGAGTTTGTTTTGAATTAGGACATGGTGTGGAGAATTAAAGCTTGAATCCTCTTTTAGAGAGCACAAAACCATGTCACGAGGAGTGCTTTAAATGTTCATCCTTAGCTTAGAGACCATGAAGCTTTGGAGGTGGCTTCCAACCACCACATGACACGTGTACATCTTAACTAAACTACCCTTATGTGGATATATTGTAATAACTTCTATTAGGTTTTTGCACAATTGATCCATTTTCTATTATTTGCCTAACTGACCTATCTTATAAAATGGGGAGAGTGTCACCATTCTCACAACATTGTCCATAGATCATCCATATCTTCTAGATGTAATCATATTGTAACCCTTTTTTGTAACATGAGAGTTAAAGCTTAGGTGGATTATTTGGAACTAGGGTTTATTAGACTTTACTAAATTATTTAAATAAACACTTAAATAAGTGTTTCAAAATAGTTTTTAAAATGTTATAAAATGATTAGGGTTTAGTTTTTCGGGTTTGGGATTTATGGTTTAGGGTTTAGGGTTTAGGGTTTAAGGTTTGGGGTTAGGGTTTAGGTTTTGGTTTTAGTGTTTAGGGTGTACAGTATTTTAGTAAATGCTTTTAATAAACACTTACATAGAAGTTACAAAACAATTTTTAAAATGCTATAAAATTGTTAGGGTCTAGGGTTTACGGTTTAGGGTTGATGGTTTTGGGTTTGGGGTTTAGGGTTTAGGGTTTACGTTTTGGGGTTTAGGGTTTTGTGTTTATGGTTGAAGGTTTATAACACTTTAGTAAAGTATTTTAATAAACAGTTAAATAAAAGTTACAAAATTCTTCTTAAATTGTTATAAAATTCTTAGGGTTTAGGGCATAATGTTTAGGGTTTAGGGTTTAGGTTTTAAGGTTTAGGTTTTAGAGTTTATGGTTTAAGGTTTATAACAATTTTGTAAATTCCTTTAATAAACAATTAAATAAAACTTACGAAACACTTTTAAAAATGTTATAAAATGCTTAGGGTTTAGGGTTTATTGGTTAGGGTCTCGGCTGTGGGATTTCAGTTTTAGGGTTTAGGGTTTATAAAACTTTATTAAGTTATTTTAGTAAACCCTTAACAATGGTTACAAAATACTTTTTAAATTTTTATTAAGTGATTAGGTTTAGAGTTTAGGGTTTAGGTTTTATAACACCTTAGTAAATTCTCTTAATAATCACATAAATAAAACTTAGAAAATTATTTTTATTAAATCATAAAAAAGTTAAAAAATGTATTTTAAAATGTTATAAAATTCTTAGTGGTATGGATAGGGTTTATGTTTTAGGGTTTGGGATTTATAACACTCATAAATTCTTTTAATAACAACATAGAAAAGTTACAAAATGCCTGTTAAAATTTTCTAAAATGCTTAGGCTTTAGGGTTTACGATTTAAAATTCTGTAAGGTGCTCATGGTTTAGGGTTTAGGGTTTGTAACACTTTAGCAAATACTTTTAATAGAAAATTAAAAGAAAAAAGTAAGAAAATGCTTGTTAAAATGTTATAAAATACTTGGGGTTTAGAGCTTAGGCTTTAGGGTTTTGGGCTTTGGGTTTTAAATGTTATAAAATTCTTAAGGTTTAGGGTTTAGGGTTCACAAGACTTCAGTAAATTCATTTTATAAACACTTAAGAAAAGTTTCAAAACACTTTTTAAAATTTTATAAAATTCTTATTGTTTAAGGTTTCGGTGTTTAGGGTTTATCTCTTATAACACTTAAATAAATTCTTTTAATAAACAATTAAAAGAAGGTTACAAAACACTTTTTAAAATGTTATAAAATGTTGAGAGTTTAGGGTTTAAATTGTATAAAATGCCTAAGGTTTAGAGCTTAGGATTTAGGGTTTATAAAAATTTAGTAAATCCTTTTAATAAGCACTTAGAAAAAAGTTACAAAACACTTTCTAGAAAGTTACTAAATGCTTAGGGTTTAGGTGTGATGGACACTTTAGTAAATTATTTGAATAAACACTTTAAAAAAAGTTACAAAACTCTTGTTAAAATTTTATAAAAATCTTAGTGTGTGGGTTTTAGTGTCTAGGGTTTAAAAGTCACAAAATTCTTATTATGTCACAAAATTCTTATTAGAATGTTAAAAAATGTTTAGGGTTTAGGGTTTTAAAATGTTACAAAATGATTCCTAAATTGTAATAAAATGCTTAGGGTTTAGCTTTTATAACAATTTAGTAAATTCTTTAAATAAACACTTAAAAAAAGTTACAAACACTTGTTAAAATGTTATAAAATACTTAGGGTTTAGGGTTTAGTTTTGGGGTGTCGGTATTAGGTTTTATGGTTTATGGTTTATAATTCTTTAATAAACTCTTTTAATAAACACTTCTAAAAAAGTTAAAAAATTGTTTTTAGGGTTTATGTTTTTTTGGGGTTTTTAGGGTTTAGTGCTTTTTAGGGTTTGGGTTTATGGTTTTTTATGGTTTAGGGTTTATACCACTTTAGTGAATGCTTTTAGTAAACACTTAAATAAAAGTTACAAAACACTTTTTGAAATGTTATAAATATTTATGTTTTAGGGTTTGGGGTTTAGGGCTTAGGGCTTAGGGCTTAGGGTTTAGGTTTTTGAGTTTAGGGTTTAGAGTTTATAATACCTTAGTAAATGCTTTCAAGATTTAGGCTTTAAGGTTTAGGGTTTATAAGACCTTAGTAAATGATTTTATGGTTTATCCTTTAGGCTTTAAGCATTAAGATATATGCTTTGGGGTTTGGGGTTTAGGGTTTGGGTTTTATAACACTTTAGTAAATTATTTTAATAAACGCTTAAGTAAAAGTCACGTAATGCTTTCTAAAATGCTATAAAATTCTGAGTGTTTAGGGTTTACCATTTGGGGTTTTACGGTTTGGTATTTAGGGTTTTGAGTTTGGGGTTTAGGTTTTAGGGTTTAGGTTTTAGGATTTATAATACTAAAGTTACAAAACACTTTTTAAAATATTAAAAAAAGAATAGCATTTAGGGTTTAGGGTTTAGGGTTTAGGATTTATAACACTTTAGTAAATTCTTTTAATAAACACTTATATAAAAGTTTAAAATGCTTTCAAAATGTTATAAAATGATTAGGGTTTAGGTTTTATAGTTGGGGGTTTACAGTTTACGATTTCACGTTTACCGTTTAATGTTTATAACACTTTAGTAAATGCTTTTAACAAACACTTAAACAAAAGTTACAAAACACTTTTTAAAATATTGTAAAATGATTATGGCTTAGGTTTTAGGGTTTATCACACTTTAGTAAATGCTTTTAATAAATGCCTAAATAAAATTTAGAAAAATGTTTTTAAAAAGTTATAAAATACATAGGGTTTAGTTTTTAGGGTTTCAAGTGTAGTGTTTGGGGCTTAGGGTTTAGGTTTTATAACACATTAGTAAATTATTTTAATAAAAAGTTAAAAAAGGCTACAAAACAATTTTTTAAATGTTATAAAAATTATTAAGGTTTAGGCTTTAGGGTTTAGGTTTTATAACGCACTAGAAAATTCTTTTAATAAACACTTAGATGAAAGTTATGAAACACTTTTTGAAATGTTATAAAACGATTAGTATTTAGGGTTTGGGGTTTGGGGTTTAGGTTTTATGGTTCATGTTTTAGGATTTAGGGTTTATAATGATTTAGTAAATTCTTTTAATAAAGACTTAGATAAAAGTGAAAAAAACTCATTTTAAAATGTTATAAAATGCGTAGGGTTTAGGGTTTGGCTTTTAGGGTTTACAGGGTTCAGTAAATGATTTTAATAAACACTTAAATAAAAGTTGCAAAACACCTTTTGAAATTTCATAAAATTCTTCGAGTTTGGATTTAAGGTTTAGGGTTTAGGGTTTTAGGTTTGGGGTTTAGAGTTTAGGGTTTAGTGTTTAGGGTTTATAACACTTTAGTAAATTATTTTAATAAACATTGTAATAAAAGCTACAAAATTATTTTTAAAATGTTATGAAATAATTAGGATTTAGGTTTTGACATTTAGGGCTTGGGGTTTAGGGTTTAGGGTGGTTTAGCATTCAGGGTTGATGGTTTATAAGACTTTAGTAAATGGTTTTAATCTTGGCTTAAATAAAAGTTACAAAATTCTTTTTAAAATGATATGAAATGATTAGGGTTTAGTGTTTACAGTTTGGCCTTTGGGATTTAGGGTTTAGGGATTATAAGACCTTAGTAAATGCTTTTAATAAGGACTTAAATAAAAGTTCCAAAATTGTTTTCAAATTGTTTTAAAATGCTTAGGGTATTGGGTTTTGGGTTTTGATTTTGGGTTTTAGGTTTAGGGTTTAGGTTTGGGTTTTAGGGTTTATAACACTTTAGTAAATTATTCTAATAAACACTTAAATAAAATTTACAAAATGGTTTTTAAAATGTTATAAAATGCTTAGGATTTAGGGTTTAGGGTTTGGGGTTTCAGGTTTAGATTTTAAGTTTTAGGGTTTATAACACCTGAGTAAATGCTTTTAATAAGCACTTAAATAAAAGTTACAAACTACTTTTTAAAATTTTATAAAGTGCTTAGTGTTTATGGTTTAGAGTTAAGGGTTTGAGGTTTATTGTTTGGGGTTTACGGTTTACAGTTTACGATTTTGAATTTAGGGTTTATAACAGTTTCGTAAAAGATTTTAATAAACACAGATAAAATTGACAAAACGATTTTTAAAATGTTATAAAATGCTTAGCATTTATGGTTTAGGGTTTCGGGTTTAGGGTCTAGGGTTTGGGGTTTAGGTTGAACGGTTTAGGGTTTGGGTTTTAGGTTTTAGCGTTTAGGGTAGAGTGTTTAAGGTTTATCAAATTCTTAGGGTTTAGGGTTTAAGGTTTAGGTTCTAAGGTTTATAAAACTTTAGTAAATTATTTTAATAAACACTTAAATAAAAGTTACAAAACACTTTTTTAAATGTTATAAAATGATTGGGGTATATGGTTTAGGCTATAGGGTTTAGGGTTCTAGTTTTAGTGTTTAGGGTTTAGGGTGTATGGTTTATAACACTTCAGAAAATTCTTTTAACAAACACTTAAATAAAAGTTACAAAAGTTTTTTTAAAATGTTATAAAATGGTTAGGGTTTAGGGTTTGTATTTTAGGGTTTAGGTTTTATGCTTTTAAGTCTAGGGTTTAGGGTTTAGTGTCTAGAGTTTTGGGATTAAAACTCTTTAGTAAATCTTTTAATAAACATCTAAATAAAATTTACAAAACACTTCTTAAAATGTTATAAAATACATAGGGTTTAGGGTTTATAGTTTAGGGTTTAGGGTTTTATGTTTAATAATTAAGGGTTTAGATTTTATAGCAATTTGGTAAATGTTTTTAGTAGACACTTAAATAAAAGCTAGAAAATGTTTTTAAGTTGTTATAAAATGCCTAGGGTTTAAGGTTTAGGGTTTAGAATTTAGGGTTGGATTTAGGGTTTGGCGTTTAGGGTTTAGGGTTTAGGGTTAAACATTTGTAGTTTAGGCTTTAGGGACTAGGGTTTAGAGTTTAGAATTTATAACACTTTATAAAATGCTTAGGGTTTAAGTTTTAATATTTTTGGTTTAGGGTTTAAGGTTTGGGGTTTAGGGTTCATGGTTTTAGGTTTATAACAGCTTAGAAATTATTTTAATAAACACTTAAATAAATGTTACAAAACACTTTTTAAAAATTTGATCAAATTCTTAGGGTTTAGTGTTTAGAATTTTGGGTCTATAGTTTATGGTTTAGGGTTTGGGGTTTAGGGTTAAGGGTTTAGGGTTTGGGTTGTAGGGATGAACCACCCCACCTTAAGGGGGTATCCCCTGCTACCTATTACACATAATGCATTCATCCCATTGAGCCTCGAGGAGTTATGAAGAAAAATAAATAAAAGGAAATAGTTTTATGAAGAAGGATGCTAAAACAAAGGTCGGGTATCTCATGTACCACAATTTTCTCCCTCCTACACTCACATACCCAAGAATGGTCTTCCCTTATTATAGATACTCATAAAATTCTTAGGGTTTATGGTTTAGGGATTAGGGTTTGGGGTTTAGGTTTAGGATTGACATTTTTTAACATTTTAGTAGATTCTTATAATAAGAACTTAAATAAAAGTTACAAGTAGTTTTTAACATGTTATAAAATTCTTAGGCTTTACCATTTAGGGTTTAGGGTTTATAAAACTTTACTAAATTGTTTTAATATACACTTAAATAAAAGTTAAAAAACACTCTTTAAATGTTATAAATTAATTATGGTTTAGGTTTTAGGGTTTAGGTATTAGGTATTAGGGTTTAGGGTTTATGACAATTTAGTATAAAAATTTAATAAAAACTTAAATGAAAGTTACAAAACGCTTTTTGAAATGTTATAAAATTCTTAGGGTTTAGCGTTTAAGGTTTGGGTTTTTTCGTTTTAGGGTTTATAGTTTAGGGTTTATTTTTTATGGTTTTGGGTTTATAACACCTTAGTAAATTATTTTGATAAAAACATAAGTAAAAGTTACAAAACTCTTTTTAGAATGCTATAAAATTCTTAGGGTTTGGGGTTTACCTTTAGTAAATTTTTATAATAAACACTTAAATAAAAGTTAAAAAACACTTTCTAAAATGTTATAAATTGCTTAGGGTTTAGCGTTAAGAGTCTAGGGTTTATAAGATTTTGGTAAATCCTCTTAATAATGACTTAAATAAAAGTTAGAATTTTTTTTAAGATCTTATATAATAATTAGGGTTTAGGGTTTATAGTTTTGGGTTTGGTCTTTAGATTTTAGGGTTTATAACACTTTAGTAAATGATTTTAATAAACACTTAAATAGATGTTACAATATGTTTTTTTAAATCTTATAAAATTATTAGGGTTTAGCATCTAGGGTTTAGGGTTTATGGTTTAAGGTTTAGGGTTTAGAGTGTAGGGTTTAGGGTTTAGGGTTTTAGGTTTAGAGTTTAGGGTTTAAGGTTTGAGGTTTACAGTTGAGGGTTGAGGGTTTATAACAGTTTAGTAAATTCTTTTAATAAACACTTAAATAAAAATGACAAAACTCTTTTTAAATTGTTATAAATTGCTTAGGGTTTATGGTGTGGGATTTAGGGTTTGAGGTTTAGGGTTTATAAGGGTTCAATAAATGATTTTAATAAACAATTAAATAAAAGTTACAAAACACATTTAAAAATGTTATAAAATGCTTGTACTTTAGGATTTAAGGTTTAGGGTTTGAGGTTTGTGTTTAGAGTTTAGGGTTTAGTTTTTAGGGTTGATAACACTTTAGTAAAGTATTTTCATAAAAACTGTAGTAAAAGTTACAAAATGATTTTTAAAATGTTATAAAATGATTATGGTTTAGGTTTTAGCATTTAGGGTTTAAGGTTTAGGGTTTAGAGTGGTTTAGCATTTAGGTATTATGGTTTATATTACTTTAGTAAATGGTTTTAATCAAGGCTTAAATAAAAGCTACAAAAATCTTTTTAAAATGATATAAAATTCATAGGGTTAAGTGTTTACGGTTTTGCCTTTGGGATTTGTTGTTTAGGGTTTATAAGACCTTAGTAAATGCTTTTAATAAAGAAATAAATAAAAGTTCCAAAATGCTTTTTAAATTGTTATAAAATTCTTAGGGTGTAGGGTTTTGGGTTTTGATTTTGGGTTTTAGGTTTAGGGTGTATGGTTTAGGTTTTAGGGTTTATAACACTTTAGTAAATGCTTTTACTAAACACTTACATACAAGTTAAAAAACAATTTTTAAAATGTTATAAAATGCTTAGGATTTAGGGTTTAGGGTTTAGGGTTTCGTGTTTAGAGTTTAGGGTTTAGGGTTTATGACACTTGAGTAAATGATTTTGATAAACACCTAAATAAAAGGACAATCATCGCCAAAAGTAGTGATCGATGAACTCCTTAACTATTACTTATGCTACCCAATGACAAGTAAAGAGAAAGGGAATTCAAGATTAGAAATCCCACAATGGACAATTTCTTATAAAATGAATATAAACATAAAGTGACCAAGTACAATGATTCTCTTAACAATGTTAATGTGCCAATTAGACAATGCCAATACTATGTCATGAGGGTATCCCATCTAGTGGGAATCTGTGTAGTCCTATGTCATGAGGGTATCCCATCTCAGGGATCAATTGCAAACTATTTCTTAACCTATATTGGATAGAGTGTTTCTTATGGTCACTTTACAAGGGATTCCTCCTATTTGGAAAACCTTCATCACTACCATAATAGCAATAATTAGTTACCAACATTTGATGAGCTAGTTGGAAAATGCACTGAAGAAGAAACTTGAATGATCGTTAGAGGGAGGATTCAAAATCATGAAGAAGAAGATCCATATGCTTTTTCCGCTGAATATAAGAAAAATAAAGGTAGAGGAATTCCATCTAATATCAAGAATATTTCTCCAAAATTCAGAGACTCTAATGGAAGATCAAGAAAGGATATGAATATTTCCAAGATTGAATGTTATGATTTTCATAGGTTCAAATAGTATGTTTAAGATTACTCGGAAAGAAGAATGCTCGAAGTTCAACATACAAAAACAATCATGGCTTCAAAAATAACAAAATAAATAATAATAGAATAAGAGATGATCAAATAGGAGGAGATTATACAAGAAGAAGAGATGCTTTGGATGATTGTGAAGAAGGCCATCGTACTCCAAAGAGGTCCAGGAACTCTAGGTATGAAAATAATGTACCTGCTAGTCAATCTGAATTTCTACTTATTTATGCTCTTTCTAGTTATTCCCCTCTATATTCTTATGATAATTGGTTAGTAGATAATGGGACCTCTAAACACTTATTTGGGTATAAGGTAGTCCTCTCAAATATGGTTGAGAGGGAGACAAGTTTGAAAATTATTCTCCAGGATAACTCTACATATCTAGTAAAGGGATTTGGTTCTATCAAATTTAGTTCAGACTCTAGAGATTTTTTCTTCTTCATGAAGTAACGTATGTTCCGGTATTAAAGAAGAACTTGGTATCTATTTCTCCCTTGGAAGACAAAGGGATGAGAGTAGCCTTCATAAGAATAAAATTCCTCACCTGGCCTATGGAATGAGATATGAGGGATGCTTTTATCTTGGGATCTAGAATTTAAAATCTATAGATTCATTAGAATACCTTTTTTGGCAATGGTCCATCACATCAGATATCAAAGTGAGCTATTACATTGAAGGTTGGCACATCTACATTACGAATCCCTACTGAAATTGAAGAAGTTAGTATCTAAAATACCTGATGTTCAAGCTAGTCATAATGGAGTATGTGTGGGATGCGCCAGTGGAAATAAGTTGAAATAGTACAAGGGGACACTTCCCATCCATCAAGAACAAGTCTAGTGACATTCTTAAACTCATTCATTTTGACCTATGTGGACCCATGCATGTGCATTCCCTTCGTGTCCATCCCTACTACATAAGATTTATTGGTGATTTCTCCATGAAGACATGGTTATACTACTTGAAGAATAAGGATGAGGCTTTTGATATGTTCAAGGACATAAATACATCAATAGAAAATAAAAGAAGGACTAAAATAAAGGATGTAATGTTTGACAATGGTGGAGAATATACATCAAATAAGTTCATTTACTTTTGCAAGTAAGCTAGAATCAAGAAGGAAAATATTGTACCTTATAATCCTGAGTGGAATTGAGTGGCTAAGAGAAATAATAGGTCGATTGTGGAAGCTACCCGAGTAATGCTACATGTTAAAAAACCATTACTTTGGGGAGAAGCAACAAATACAATAGTGTATATTAAAAAAAGTTTCCTCATTATGCCTTGGATAACAAGACTCCAAAGGAGTATTCACAGGTGTGAATCCCGACTTTGGACATCCTAGGATATTTGGTTGCCCAATTGTTTCTGGGAAAATTAGTGCCTTGTTGAATGACTAACGCTCTATGTTTGGTAGCTACCCTAGAAAGAATAGTTTAAAGCAATTCAATGATCTTTCTTATGTGTAACAAATAAGAGAAATATAGTAGAAAACCAGTCTAGAACTTTCATTTTTTAACAAGGTTGACACAAGACAATGAACTATCCTCGACAATCTCACCATATAGAAGGCCTAAATAGTATGCATTGTACTTTGACAGTGTAGCAGTCAGTATGGTTTAGTTTAGACACTTTCTGGATGATTTCTGAGATAGAACTTTTGGGTAATGATGTATCCAGATTACTAAATTTCTCTAGAGTATGAAGCAACTCTTTTAGGGGTTGATGAGCCCTAGTACATTGACATATATTTTTGGGTTGATGTGCCCAAATATGTCTATAAAAACCATATATTTCCATGTGCAAAATGACAAAAGGAACAAGCTAGAAGCCACCAAAAACAAAGGTGCATGTGTTGGATACTATAAAAATTCTAAATAATCTAGATAGAATATATATATTTATAAAAATATATAGTAAAATTAAGATTGAGTTTAGCTAGGATGTAAAATTTGATGAAGATGCTATCCTTGGAAAAGAAAGGGACCTTCCTCCTCCTCTACCTGCCGAGAAAAAAGATGATGATATGGACCTACTAGAAGGTTCTTCTATGGTAGAATCTTAGAATGACATTTTAAATGATCCCATGGAGCCTATGAAACCCTTAAACTCTCTTCCAAGTGATCCCCCTACTAGAAAAATACCATTGTGGATTTTTGATACTATACAACATGTTGGGAGACATCCTCATGCCAAAGGGACCTTTAGAGAAATCAAGGTGCCATGTTGATATCAAGGATATTTTGTATCCATGAGCACTATCACTTAGGTTGAGCCTATCACTTTTGAATAATTTGTGAAAGAAAAAGTTTGGAAGGATGACATGGTTGAAGTGTATGAATTGATTATGAAGAATGATGTATCATATGTTGTTTAGAGGCATAAAGGGAAATCTGTTGTCACTTCAAAATTGCTATATAAAGTCAAGAATGGAGTGGATGGAAGCATTAAGAAGTATAAAGCGAGGTTCATGGCTAGAAGTTTCCTGCAGAAAGAGGGAGAACAATATGATGACATATTTTCTCCCATTTCCTGCTACACTACCAATAGATCAATTGTTTCCCTTGCTGCTAGTCATGGATGGACACTTCACTAGATGGATGTAAAGATGACATTTGTTTATGGCATACTACAATAATAAGTATATGTTGAGTAGCCCAACAAATTTTAATTGAAGGACATAAAGACTCATGTTTGCAGGTTGAAGAAGGGATTATATGGCTTGAATCAAGCACCCAGAGCCTGGTATGCCCACATTAACAGTGACTTCTTGAAGCTTGGATTCGTGAAAAGAAGTGTTTACCCTAACCTATACTTCAAGGAGGTCCAAGATATGCATTTGATTTTGGTTGTATATGTTGATGATCTATTCTAATGCACAAGCATAAAGAGGACTTAGCCAATGAGTTCTGGATGAAGGATCTTCGTATGATGCATTACTTCCTGGAATTAGAGGTTTGGTAGAAACATGGATAGATTTTATTTTTCAAGGAAAATATGTCGTGAAGCTATTAAAAATATTTGGAATGACAGAATGAAAATACTTGGCCACCTCGATGGATATGAACATAAAGAATTTATGTAGAGATGTTGGATGAACTAATCTGGTGAATCCTTTTGAGCATCAAGAGTTCATTGCGACATTTATGTTCCGTGTGAACATTGATCCAAACATATGCTTTATAGTAAATATTTTGAGTGAATTCAAGAATGATCCCCTTTCATGCACATTGGGTTGCTCCCAAACACATATTGAGATATTTTCATGGGATGATTAACCTTGGTATGAGATACACTTCCGAAAATGTGAGACTGCATAGATACACCAAAGTTGACTCAACTGGAAATTTTATTAAAAGGAAGAGCACATGAGGGTTTTATTTTAGCTTGGAGTTTGCTATGATAGATTGGATGAGCAAAAAGCACAAGTCTGTAGATTTGATCACAGTCGAGGCAGAGTACATGGATACTAGCATGGCTAGTTGTGAGGCAATTTTGATGATAAATCTCTTTAGAGAACTATTTGAGTAGGTGCTAAGTACTATAGTCATATATTGTGATAGTAAGAGTAGGATCTGATTTGTAGAGAATCTCATATTTCATGATAATTCTAAGCATATTAAGATTAGTTACCACTGCATTTGAGACATGGTACAGAGAGGAGTTGTAATACTCCATCACATTTCAATAGACAAGCATATAGCAAGCATACACAACAAGGCTTTGTTTAAAGGGAAGTTATTTGTCTTAAGGGAGTAGCTTGGAAGGATGGATGTGACCCTCCCAAGTAATGGTCTCAGCTGATCAAGAACACTGAGTTATGCTCTCCCCCTCTATTTGAGCTCACAAGGAGAGGAATTGAGTCTGAGAGCCCTATAGTTTACAGATCTCTAAACAATAGGATGGTCCTGATCCTTACACTCTATGGTAAGCAGTATCTCACATATATTCACTATAGGCTATGTGTGATCCTTGTCATTTATGACAAGTTGGGTATCTCCCCTATCATGATTGACAGAGTATACCCTAGTATGCATCCTACCCACAAGTTGGCCTTGTTTGGATTGTTCCTCCCCATCTAGTCAATGGGTTAAGATGACTTGAGATGGTTGTGATCCTTGCATAGAAAGTTGTATCTCACTCAAGTGATTACGATGTGGGTCTTCTACCACTTTACTCTTGACGGTCAATGAGGGAATATAAAAAATCAATTGGGATGGATGTGATCACTACCTTCTATTAGAAGTTGTATCTCGTCTTTGATTATACAAAATGAGGGATGTGATACTTTCTTGGTAGATGGATATCACCCATTGTAACTGGATGATAGGATGAACATGATGCTTACCTTTTATAGAAAGTTGTATCTTTCCCGTTGATAGACAAAAGAATGGGTTTGATCCTTTATTGGTAAGTTGTATCTCTCCTATTGTCACTAGAGAGAGGGTAGTAGCGTAAACTCCCCTATGATTTTAAATTCTTCTTATTTTCGATTCAAGGGTGCTTCAGAAATATGAGAAAAGATGGGTAAGGATAATAGTTGACTTGATGATGATGAGATATTTGAGATGGAACATATATTTTTGTTAGAAATTTCTCCCTAGCTGAGAGGGAGTGTTAATTTGGTAGTTCAAGGAAAAATTTCATCCTTTAGACAACCCTCCTCGTCAAGAAAGACCCCTCATATCCCTTGGAAGAATTTAATTTGGTTGAGGAAAAAATAATTTTTAAAGTGGAACCCCTTAATGGCATCAAAGTGAAGGTCAACCTAGAATAAAAATTAGCCTTCCTCCAATGCCTATAAATACAAGTCAATTCTCATCATTTGGAGACATCACATTAAGCATATCTCTCCTCTTCTATTGGTTCATACATGTGAAAAAATGCAAGGTCCTCTTCACACGTGCCAAGGTTTTAGAGGTTATTCTATAATTAGAGTTGAGTTTTTTGTTTGGAAGACTTTGACCAATGTTGACCAACATTTTCTTGGTTTGGTTTGGATTCTTTTTAACCTATCTTGGATGGTCGATTTGAGTGGCACACAAAATGAGAATTTCTTGGATGTTGAACAATTGAGGCTTTGGTCATAGTTTTGTCTCTCTTTTGAACGAGTTTTGTTTATTGGTTTGGGCTGAATTTGGAGGTTGATTACTTTGAATTTTGACCAATATCTTGCAAGGAAGTTTGACTATTGACTGAACGACTAGTTAGGGCACATTTGGCTACTCTTGAATTTGAGAGAATTGTAGACTTTGACTTTGACTAGATTTGACTTAGGACATATTTGATTATTGGCTCATCATTTGATATTCGTTGGATGAATTTGTTGGATAGTAAAGGGATTCACTTTGGCTCATTGATGAATTGAATTATTGTACTCTATTTCATGAACATTTTATGAAAATAAAAAATGAAGAATTTGAAAGGGTTTTCCCCATTATGGGTTTTTCCCTAGACCTTGACTAAACTATTATGTCTGTTGTCATTAATCCTTATTGTCTCTTATTGTACATTGAAATTATTGTTATCTCTAAAAAAAATTTATTTATTATTGGAATATTGAATTTATTGCTAATTGAAGTTAAGAATTGGGCTAAAGTGATTATAACAACATAGAACAATGGAAAATTAATAGTTTACTGTATGTTCCTTCTCTAATTTGAAATAAGTCAAATTTTCAAAAGATATCATAGGTATCTACATAAAGGTCCACTAATGGTATGTTTTCAAAATTTATAGGCCCGTGGGATGGAGCATTCAACCTTCTATACTTGGTCGTTAGAAGGATAGATAATAGTGAAAGAGACTATATGGATTTTTTCTTGAAAAAATTGTTGACCTAAAGATCAATGTACAATCTTGGGAATGTGTTGGCTGAGTTAATAGTGTTATCACGAGATCCATTGTGTTCTTTTTTCATGGTAAAATAATAATTTTTTCTCTATCTTTCCCTTACTAAGGTCATTTTCCTTTTATTGGATACAAATTTGGAAAATTTAGTGATGTCAATAATGACATCATGCTAACTGAAAGTGCCACATCATCCATCCACCTCAACTGCATGTCAATATGTTGCTTGTGTTTATAGATATGTTTCTATGATTACCTATCTATAAAACCCTCGTTTCATTATATGCTTGAACAATGGAAATAAACCACTTTCATTAAATGTAAAATCCTTGGTGAAAATTCCATGTAATAAATGTTAAAAACAATAACCATGTATGACTCGGACACTTACACCAAGCTGAATATTGGGAAAGACATCCTAGCAGGTGTTCATTTGATAAGGAAATTAGGAAATGGTTAAGGCTAAGGATTGAAGGAGGCAAAAAGGTATTTTGGAAAATTCATTTATAAAAATAATGGAAATTAGGAGAAAAAATAAGTGAAAGGTCACAGGTTTCATGTGAGGACAAAAATGAAGTAAAATAATGGAAAATTAAAAAAATAAAGGTCTCATTCATAAAAAGGCTTCTGAGGATCAATTGGTAACCTTTTGTCGGTTCAGTGTTAGATCTCTCTCTCATTATTCTCTCATTATATTTCTTGGAGCACTCTTGGTGGGTGTGACATACATGGATTCTTGGAGAAAGAAGGAAAAGGAAGAGCGGGAAAGTGCAAGAAGGCATCAACATTAGAAACTACATCAAATTTTCTTGCAGGTATCGAGTTGCATGTATAATTTCTTCACTAGTTTGGACATGCATGCACATGCATATGGATTCTTGGTCGTGATATGTTTAGGTCCCTATAATACTAGTCTATTCCTTTATTATTATTGTCATTATAGCCCCTTATTGTTATTTGTGTGCCCACGTTGTCCCCATATTGTTATTATTATGCCCCATAGAAGCCCACTATTGTTATTGTTGTGCCCTTACATTGTTATTGTTATCTCGGCTTTGACTATATTGTGACCCCTTAGACTCCTATATATAGAAAGAAGGACTTGTCATTTTGTATCATCCAAGAATTGTTCATTTATTTCATGTAAAATAGGTTTCCCCCTCGAAGAGGCTGATTTTGAAGTCATTTCTCTATCTTTTCTTCTATTTTGTGAGCTGATTGTATAACAATTGGTATCAGAGCTTTCCATTCTACCGTTTCAGTGCCTCAAAAGCTCATTGTGGAATTTCGCTATAACCTTTTTTTCTACGATGTTTCAGAAGATAAAATTAAAACCCATTTGATCTGAAATATTGATGAACCTCGAGTTTGAATTTTAGATCTTTTATCGATATAGTTTTAGATATGTGGTCCAAGGAAGTTAGGTTTTCTGTAGGCTCCCAAATTATATTTCAAACAGGTGACCCACGGAAAATTGTCATAACTATCTCTCTGAGAATCATATTGAAATTTCATGAGAAGTTACAAAAAGAGGACATATAGTAGTGTTATGTATATCGATTTCCTGTCTGAAAGTTGAAACATTGCAACATGTCACTTCGTACAAGTTATCTCTACTAAATGCGTATATAATCAGGACATCGTGAGAGATTTGGCATAACTCTTCCTCGGAGAATCCAATCATTATCACGCTTCTAGGGTTGGAACGAGAACTCAGAGGACTACGATAAGAAAAAAATTTAGATCTTGGAGATATAAAATTAAAAAAATACAACAGATGCAATATTGGGCTCCTACAAAGCCAAAAAATGGTTTGTAGTCTTTTGAAAATTTTGGATAAGTTTGGTTTGACAATTTAGTTTGATGGAATTAAAAGGACATAGTGAAGCATAATTATCATTAATTGATGCCCCGAAGAAAGAAAATGGAAACACCTAGTAAGAAACTTGAAAGTTCTAGAATGACTCATGAAGAAGAGGAATAAATGTAACATGATATATCAAAATTACGAGACTAAGTGCAACAAATTTCACTCTCACAAAAAGTAACAAAAGATAAGATTGATGGTTTAAAAAAATTCATGGAAGCTAATATGGATGTTTTAAAAGTAAACATTGAAGGTTTGAAGAAATAAATGGAAGTTTCAAAGGAGGTTTGGAAAAGTTGCTAGAAGAAATACTTCCTCATGGTGAAAAGGTAGTACAGGAAACTAATGATGAGAAAAAAGGAAATGTTAGTCATGATTTCATAGAATCTAATGTTTGATTGAAGACCAACCATGTTGAAAATGATTTCATAGACTCTAATGTTGGACTGAAGAGCCAACATGTTCCAAAGATCGACATGAGGAAGTTTGATGGCAAGGATCCCATAACATGGATACTACATATGGAGCAATATTTCGATCTCCATAATGTGAAAAGCACACATAAGGTATGCATTGTGACTTTATATTGGAACCAATTAGTTTGGATGGTATCTATGGCTTCTTTCTCATAAACAAATTGTCACTTGGGAAAATTTTATGGAAGAAATGATGGCACATTATAAGGATACAAAAGGAAAAACCTTTTTTAGCCAATTGATAAATCTCAAACAAAAAGGTTCAATGGTGGAGCACATTGAAGACTTCAAAAAATTGAATATAAGGGTAAAATATATCCCATAGGAGCGTAGGATTGATGTGTTCATAAGGAAAATAAAGGATAACATCCAACATGAGGTTTTCCTTTGGGAACCTAATTCATTGGTGAAGGCATTCAGCTTGGTAAAAAAAATTGAAAGAAAAATTATCGCAACAAGGAAGCCTACCACTCACAACTATAAAGATGGAAGTGTCGTTGCTCCTAGACTTCCACAACCTACAAGGTTGACACCATAACAATTGAAAGAAAAAGGAGAAAAAGGGATTTGCTATAGTTGTGATAACAAATACATTAAAGGTCGTAAGTGTGTCAAGAAGAAATTATTTTACATAGATTATGAAGGGGAAGAATAAAACGAACAAGAGAGATCAAAAGAAGAGGATACAGACCAAGAACAAAGCCTAGAGAAAGAAGAAATGAATCCGACCATATCTTGTAATGCCTTGTCCAGAATAACCACTGCTAAAACTATCAATATAGAAGGACATATCAACAATAAGAAGGTAATAGTGTTGATTGATTCAGGAAGTACCCATAATTTTATTCATTGTAAGATATCGAAGGAATTGAATTATTTCCTATATGCAACACTAGAGTGTCAAGTGATGGTTGCAAATGGAAGAACCATAAATTTGTCTAGAAAGTGTCATAATATCAAGTTATCCATGGGATAATATGAGTTGAATAGTCCCATGATTTCCGTTCTAATGGGTGGTGCTGATGTTGTAGTAGGAGTCTAATGGCTACAAACTTTGGGTACAATAGCTTTTAATTTTCAAGAAATTTTCTTGAATTTTTTTTAGAAGGAAAGGAAGTTGAATTAAGGGGTATTTCAGGGAAACCTATAAATTTAATCATCTCTAATGGCATGAGAAATATTCTAAAGAAAAACAACATGGCGTAATTGCACAATTATGTTTGCTAGAGTTTCCCACGTCGAAATCAACTATTTCTCTAGATCTCCAAAAGTCTTTGATAATCATTCCAAGGTATTTGAGACTCCCAAAGGCCTACCTATTCATGATCATGATCATGGTATTCATTTGATTCCAGGAAGTGTTCCTCCAAATGTGAGGCCTTATAGATGCCCCTATGCCAAAAGAGTGAAATTGAACATATGGTTGTAGAAATGCTAGAGGTTGGTATAATTCAACCTAGTCAAAGGTTTTTCTCTACTCCAGTAGTATTGGTGCACAATAAGGATGGATCATGGCACATGTTTCTGGATTATAGGGATCTAAACAAGCTCACTACTAAAGATAAATTTCCCATTCCCATCATTGATGAATTATTGGATGAATTACATGCATAAATGTACTTCACCAAGTTGGACCTTAGTTCAGAATATCATCAAATCAAAATGAAGACTGATGACATTCCAAAAACAACATATAGAACTCATGAGTGTCATTTTGAATTTGTGGTCATGTATATTGTCCTTACCAATGCACCTTCTACATTTCAAGGTTTGATGATTTCCATTTTCAAACCCTTCCTTAGAAAATTTGTGTTAGTATCTTTTGATGATATATTAATCTACAACAAGTCTAGGAAGGATCATGTTGAACATGTTGATAGAGAGCTCAAACTATTGGAGGAGAAACAATTATATGCAAAAACCTCCAAATTTTTCTTTGGATTGCAAGAGGGGGAATATTTGGGTCATATTGTATCTCATGAAGGTGTTAAGGTAGACTCTAGAAAAATTAAAGCCATTAAGGAATGGAAAATCCCCACATCCATAAAGCATCTATAAGGATTTGTCAGGTTGACAGGGTATTCTCACAAGTTTTTTAAGGATTATGGGAGAATAGTAGCACCTCTAATAACATTAATAAAGAAAGATGCATTTTTTTGGACTCCAGAAGCGACAAAAGCCTTTGAGCATCTTAAAGAGGAAATGTACTAAGCATCAGTCTTAGCTATGCCAGACTTAAAAAAAAAAATATTGTGGAATGTGATGCTTAAAGAAATGGAATTGGTGTTGTTTTAATGCAAGAAGAAAGACCCATTTCTTTCGAAAGTCATCCAATCAAAGGAAGGCATTTACACAAAGCTATTTATGAGAAGGAAATGTTGGAAATACTACATGCACTTAAGAAATGGTGACCTTACCTAATGGGAACACACTTCAATGTAAAAAAATATCATGATAGCCTTAAATACATTTTAGAACAAATATTATTTTCAAAAGAGAAACAAAAGTGGGTCACAAATATGTTGGGTTATGATGTTGAAATCATCTACAAAAAAGGGAATCAAAATGTTGTTGCAGATGCACTCCCAAAAAAGGATGAGGATGTGGAAGCATTGCTTAGTGCCATTTATATTATCCAACCAAATTGGATAAAGGAAGCAAGGGATGAATGGAAGAATGATGAAGAAGTGTGGGCACTCATTCAAAAGTTACAACAAGACTGCAGTACATCTGATACATTTAGTTGGAAAAATGATTTGTTATGGTACACAGATTGCTTGTACCTCTGTAATAATTCCCAAATCAAATAGAATATTATTATGTAATCTCACACCTCTTCCTTAGGAGTGCACTTAGGATTTTTAAAAACTTACCATATGGTTAAGAAGGATTTTTTTTGGATGGCCTTAGATATGATATTCAAAATTTTGTGGCAGAATGTTTGGTTTCCAAAGAAAATAAAGTTGAAACAATTAGGACCCCAAGTCTATTACAACCTTTATCCATTTCATGTGAACGTTGGCAGGAGGTTTCAATGGATTTTATCATAGGTTTACGCAAGTCCAAAAGAAAGAGTGTCATCATGGTGGTATTTGATAGACTTACCAAGTGTGAACACTTTTGGGCATTATCTCATCCCTTTAAATTCCGTACAGTTGCTACTGCATTTATGGAAACAATTCAAAAGCTACATGGAAACCTAAAGATTATTGCAAGTGACAAAAATCCTATTTTCACTAGAAATTTTGGACATAATTATTTTATTGTCTTGGTACTTAGTTAGCTCATAGCTCATCTTATCATCCTCAATCTGATGGAGAAACTAAAATAATGACCACATGTTTAGAATGATATCTTCATTTCTTTGTATTTGATGAATAGATGCAATGGGCCAAATGGATACCTCTGGTTGAATGGTGGTATAACACTTTCTTCCATACTTAGAAAAAATGACCCCATTTATGGAACTTTATGGATATCATCCACCATCCATCACATCATATTTAAGAGAAAATTCTAAGGTTTGAGCAGTGAAATACAACATCGAGCATCAACAACAAGTTCTCCAACTATTAAAGGATAACCTCACTTTGGCACATAATATAATGAAAGAAAAAGCATATCAACATTGCAACAAAAGAAGTTTTGATATAGGTGACTTGGTAATTCTATGGCTACAACCATACAAACAAATGTCTTTCAAGAAGGATAAGAAGGATAATAAATTATCACCAAAGTATTATCATTCGTACAAGGTGTTGCAAAAACATTGGTAATATATTATACAAATTGGATATTCCTACAACTTCGTGAGTGCACCGAGTTTTCCATGTTTCATTCTTAAACAAGGTTATAGGCAGCAAGCTCCCAGTTCAAAAAATATTGCTAGAACTTTATGAGGAAGGAAAAATCATATTGGAACCTAAATAAGTCATAGAAACCAGAACTCTACAGCTACGAGATCGATCAATTTCAGAGTATCTTATCAAGTGGAGGAATTTACCCACCAAAGATTCCCCATGGGAGGATGATAATTTTATACAGAATCATCCAAAAAAACTCAAGCATTGAGGACAACACTTTTTTGGAGAGGGGAATGTTAGGTCCCTATAATACTAGTGTATTCCCTAATTATTATTGTCATTGTAACACCTTATTGTTATTGTTGCACAACGTTACATTATTATTGTTATGTTAGATTTGACTTTATTCTAACCCCTTAGAATCCTATATATAAAACGAAGGTGTTTTCATTTGTGTCATCCAATAATTGTTCATTTGCGTAATGTAAATGAGGTTTACCCCTTGAAGAGGATGATTTTGAAGTCGTCGCTCTATCTTTTCTTCTATTTTGTCAGTTGGTTGCATAACAGTATGTCATTGGCATGGAGGAATGTTTGGATTGACAATGGATTGCATAGCCTTTCCATTTCATGGATAGCCAGGGTGATTGTCGGTTTACTTTCATGATTTGTTTTTGGTCGGTTCTCATGATTCCTTAGATTTGGTTGAGTTATTACTTCTTGGAAACCCTAGTTGGACAAACGCTCTAGAAGTCATGTAACAACTTGGGTTGAGTTACTAGTCATGGAATCCTTGGTTGGACAAAATCTTTGGAAGTCCTTGGTGGGTTGAGTTACCAGTCCTAGAAACCTTGGTTGGAAAAATGCTCTAGAATCCTGATGACAACGGTGGCTTGATCTGCTAGCCCTAGAAGCCTTGGTTCGAACAAACACTCTGGAAGCCCTAGAAGGCTTGGATGGAGACCAATCCGATGATGGTTTTGGCGATGTCTGAATGTGAGGTGGAGTCATTATTTGATGGGATGAGGGGGATGGCCTATGGAATCCCTGGATGAGTTTTCATTGATGTCTTTTACGAGATCCCACATTCATGCTTGGAATATGGCACGGGGTTGAATGGTTGACAAGAAATTTGGCTAAGCTATTCTACGGTTGGGTGGAATGTGGTAGTCCCATCTCCAGTTGGTTCATTGCATTCATTAATGAGATATTCTTTCCTTGATTTCCATGTATAAAGGTATTGATGTATTTATGGATTTGATGGTTGTCATGTTTATTGTATTTTTTTTCCCATTACGTTGGTTCTATGTACATTTTATGACAATGGTTACATATGAATTTCAACATGTTGTTACTTGTATGTGAATGTATAATGTGTCTATGACCTAATAGATGATAATGCATCAAATTACATAAGGGAACAATGGTTCATAGTGATTCTCATATAAGTATGAGATCCCTAAACTTAACTCTATTATTTACACCTACAGATTACATGTCGATGATATGTTGATGAAATGTCTATCATGGCCACTAGGGATCTTATCAAGATCTCTAAGAAGTATTTTCCTCAGTAATTTCATTTCCTTGTTAATTTATTGAATTGAAGAGATGAATTAGTTTTGGGCAGTGACCTGGGATCTGGGCTTGAAAAAGTGGCTCAAATCCTGGAGTCATTCGAATAGCACTAACAATTTTGGTCCACAGTCATTAGAAGCTAGGCCTCTGAGAGCGAATTTAGGTTGTTGGTCACTCCTACTTTACTAACTTAAAGAGATGAATCAATTATGGGTAAGGAAATGGGCTTTGGGCCTAAAAAGTGGGTCAAATCCCAGAGTCACTTGTATAGCACTGACAGTTTTGGTCCACAGTCACTAGCAGGTAGGCCGATGAGATTGAATTTAGGTTGTTGGTCACTCTCTTGCCCATAGCATGATAGGGACTATGGCCCAAGAGACCTAAGAAAACAGTGGGACCCATCGACATGGCGTGTGAGTGGCTGAATTATCTTCTGAGGGTTATGTTGATGATTTTGGATGTCTGTATGGTGTGTTTCCATCGGTTCCACTTCCTTAATGTGACTTAGGAGGTTGAATAATATCATAGGGGCCACTCATTGCATGTTTACCCTGGCTGACTCGTTGCTTGGGTAGAAGTGGGCAAAGGGTGTTACATTAAACCAATGGTATCACGACCCCCACCCCATCAATGTTCAAAAGGGCCCTCAATGAATATAATTCATTGATCTATGATTAGTGAGAATCTAGACTTCCTCCCCCATCTCCCAACATAATTTCATAACCATGCAATTTATTGTTGTATCTATAATACATATTTTTTATTTGTGTGTGTGTGTGTGTGTGTGTGTGTGTGTGTATATATATATATATTTTCAAGGTAAAACTCAACAACTTAGTATTAATAAAAATAAAATTTTACATAGATCAGATGCACAAGTGCATTCAAATATTGGCTCAAGAATAAGTGTATGTGATTTAAGCACACATAGTAGCTAGAATAAAAAAAATACATTTGACAAGATAAACTGGTTTTTTTTTCTCCTTTTACTTTTGGACTTTTTTCCAAACCCCTATTGATGGATTAGATGAAACAATTGCTAGCTCATTATTTCCTGAAATCTTTTGGCCTTCTTTATTTGAATCTGACCTCTCAAACAGATGTGATCACTTTGTTCCACCTGGACCTTGATTGTTTCTCTTCTCATCGTGTTGGTTCTCATGGATCAAGACCACTACTGAGTTATTGGGAATCTATGCTTGTTTGTTCTAATCATTCTACTTCTCTTCTCCATCCTTTTGAGAACCTTGTTGATTTTATGTCTCTAGCTGTTGTTGGGTCTCATCCATTTCTTCATCCTCATCATCTGAAGAAGGAGGTTCGATGAATTTCCATCCTTTTTGCTTTTGTGGTCTTTTCTTTGTCTTTTTCTTTTCTTGTTTGCATGTGTTCTGCAGGTGCCCTGTTTGATGGAAAATGCGACATTTGAAGGTAGTATTTTCAAAATCTGACCATTGTGTCCATTTGAAGTCTTGATGTATCATGTGGATTCGATCAAGAAGTCCTTTGCTTAAATCCATCTCAACACATATGCGTGCATATGGGAAGATATCTTTGTCCATTCTTTCTTGATCCATCTTTAGGAACCTTCCTAAAGAGTTCCCAATGCCTTCTAGTACCTGGTGGTGCCAAAAGGGGAGTGAATCATAGATTTGTCTCTCTCTTTTGAAATATTTTTGTTGAATATTTTTGGCTAACTTTTACCAGCATTGGAGGTTGGGTACATTGAATGTTAACCAAGCTCTTAGAGGGAATATTGAAATTTGACTCATGGACTAGATAGGGCACATTTGACTATTGTTTACATTGATAGAATTACAAACTCTCACTTTGACCATATTTGACTATTGGTTAATCATTTGATATTGGTGGATTGATTTTATTGGATATTTGAAGATTGACTTTGATTCATTGATGAATTGAATTATTGTACTCTCTCCGTTGAACATTTTATGCCAATCTAATAAGAATAATAATTTGAAAGGGTTTTCAATGTTGTGGGGTTTTCCCTTGTCTTTGACCGAATTCTTGTGTCTCTTTTCATTGCTTCTCATTCTCTTTTATTGTACATTACATTTATAGTTTTATATAAAATTTCTATTTATTAATGTTTGAAGTTAAGAATTAGGCTAAAGTGATTGTAACAACATCAAATAGTGGAAAATTAATAGTTTACTTGACGTTCCTTTTGTGATTTGAGATAAATACAATTTTCAATGGGTATCACAGATATCTTCCTCACGGCCCGCTAATGGCATGTTTTCATAATTTACACATTCATGGAGTGTAAGGTTGTACCTCCTATACTTAATCATGGTTTTAAAAGGATAAATAATAGTAAAAGAGACTACATCGAATTTTTCTTTAAAATTTTGTTGACCTAAAGATCAATGTACAATGTTGGGAATGTGTTGGAAGAGTTGGCATTGTTGTTACGAAATCAATTGTGTTGTTTTTTCATGGTAAAATATTAATTTTTTCTCTCTTATTCACTTACTAAGGCCACATTCTTTTTGTTTGATATAAATTTTGAAAATTGAGTGATGTCACTAATGACATCATGCTGACATAAAGTGCCACATCATCCATACACCTTAAATGCATGTCAATATGTTACTTGTTTTGAGCAATATGTGTCCATACTTACCTATTTTCATAACCTTTGTTTCCTTATATGCTCACATAGTGGCAAGAAACCACTTTTATTAAACCAATGGTATCATAACCCCCACCCCTTTAGTGATCAAGAGGGACCTCAATGAATCTAATTCACTGATCTATGATTGGTGTGAATTTGGACTTTCTCCCCAATCTCCCAACCTCATTAAAGTGTCAATCCATGATAATATAATTGCGTAACCATGCACTTTATTGTTTTATCTATAATACATATTTTTTATTTGTGTTTGTATTTATATGTATATTTGTTCTTCTTTCTCTTCATAAAACTAAAAAAAATTCTCCTACAACAAGCCACATGAATATGAATCATTCCATTTTTCTTTTGGGGATAAGATGATCAAATTCTCCTTTATTTAGATATCCGAGGGATTAGCAATGAAATGGGTGAGGAACATTGAGGGGACTAGATATCACACTCTAGTATTTCCATGCAATTAATTTATCTCTACCAATTTTTTTCATTTCAACATGATGGGGAAAAATGTTTTTAGATCCATACTAAAGAATGAGAAAAAAAATGAATAATGATGATAGATAGAAATCAACCTAAATATGGGATGTGAATATAAGGGAGAGATGTGAAACCTTATGTATGGATTGCCACTCACATGTGATTTCAATTAAAAGCTCATATTTGTTGATAGATAGAAATCAACCTAAATATGGGATGTGAATATAGGGGAGAGATGGAAAACCCTAAGTATGGATTGCCGCATGCATGCAATGTCAATTAGAACCTACTAGTTTGTGCCCGAGGATGTAAAGTAGTGAGGCAGGGTCACATTAGAGTGAGGGAAAGTGGTAACAACCAAGGTGAAGCATGGGAACATGAATATATTGAAAATTGAGCATTCATCCCATTCAACTTATGATCCGTGAGACAATGACCTTAAACATTTAATGAAAACACTTTATTGAAAAAGGCTCATGTACCTCACACCTAATGAGCCATTTTCATATTATTAGTCTAGATGTAAAATAGCACTAAATTGAACATGGATAAGATTCATGTGAGGCTAGTTGTCCATAAATAATCATATGAGTGTTATCTGTGCTGAAAATAGCAACAAGAAATGTTAAAAAAACAACAAGAAAATCTTAATTTAATTTTTCATTGAATTAAATTAGGAATTAAATTGTAATTATATTCTCATAGAAACTTGTAACAATTAACTAAGTTAAGTTGACTTAGTTGGGTCAATAAATTCAATTTGGAAGTCTATCTAGAGTCATGTAGAGTGATCCCTAAATTTTAAGGGAGGAGGTTGAGTTTTTTGAGTTGTAATTAATTCAATTAGTTTAGCTGAGATAATGTCAAGGGCCAATGTTGAGTTATTTTGAGTTGTAATTAATTAACTTAGTTTAACTGAGCTAAAGTCAATTAAACTAGTTTTAACTATTGGAAGAACTAGTAGGAGGTCTAGTAATGGGGACATGCACCAATGCATCCTCGGTGCCACACTAGTTAACTGAAGATTCACTCATAAATAACTCATGCATGTCAATTCAGAGGAAGACCGAGTTGATATTAGAATTCAGGGACAATGTACTATGAGTTGTATAATTTTCCGAGTTGTACATATGGTGCATGCAATCAGTTGAGGGCCTATGTATGGATTGCACAGTTATGGAGAGAGAATTTCCCAATTGTGTCACACCAATTAACTCAAGATTCACTAATAAATAACTCATCCATGTCAGTTTAGAGGAAGACTCAGTTGATATGAGAGTTCAAGGATAGTGTACTATCCATTGTGTAATTTTCCTAGTTGTACAGATGGCGCATGCAATCAGTTGAGGGCATATGGTTGGATTGCAAAGTGATAAAAGGAGAATTTCTCAATTAAATATGGGCTAATTCTCTCAGGAATTTCAGAAGGATGTAGGGGCTTGGTAGACAGAAGAATTTGCTAAGTGTTCGCTTGAGCTCACTTGTGAAGGAGAGAGATAGATTGTGTTGCGGCAGTAATTGTTCAGGTTGAACAAGAATTGTATTTTCTTTTTAAATATTCTGGTTAATTCAATATAGATATTCAGGTTTTATAGTAGTTTCTTTACCAAGGAAAATATGTGTTATGTGCGATTGAACTTCTTCCTTTTCTTCTTATTGTTTTCATCGATCAATTTTGGTTTCCACAGAAGACTAGAGTAGATTCTTGTCTTTTTTTTTAGGACATCACATAAGTTATTGAATCTACAAGTAAAAATATAGATGGCATTAGAGCTATATTTGTAGAAACCTACAATTTCTCAAGCTAAAACAAGAGGAGAATATTTTTCTCCTAGTCATTGCCTACATGGGTGGATAGATGGAAACATACAACCAAAACAATAGGAGAAATTTGGTTCTCCTAGTGGTTACCTACATGTGTTGTGGCTAGATGAAAACATATCTATGTAAAATTTTAGTGTATTTATCATAAATTTTATATTTATAGGCTAGATATGGTTCAAGCTTTATGAATTTCATCTTGTTAGTGTTGAATAATTTAATATTTATACTATGTGTTATGGATTGATGACTACTATAGATTAACATGTATATATCTATCATAAATAAATCAACAATATTCATTTGGTTGATGTTGTTTAAGGTCCTCTTCAGAAATTTAATTAATAGGAAGATCAAGGCGTTGAAGACTAATAAAAATAGTGAGTTTTTGTTTTTGTAGATTCTGAAATGTTGTATAAGGAGAACTATGCATCAAATCATATGACAACTCTATATGCCGCTTACAACACATGAATAATACTTTGATGGGGAGTTTTAGAGTATGCTTAGAGGATCCAAGTTAGAGTAGAAATTCTAGATAAAAGCCAATTCTATTGTATGTTACCTAAGTAGTTTTTTTACACTAATTATTTAGAAAAGGACCCCTATCAGGGCCTTAACTAAAACAAAGTCATATTATTAATTAAGAAAAATCCATTGATTTAGCATATTCACATTTTAGTTGCAGGGTTTATGATCATGTGCCTAAGGATGAATTTTTGAAGTTGGATAATAAGGTAGTGAAATGTATCGTCATTAATTATGTTGTTGGTGTAAAAGCATACAAGCTTTATGATCATGTAGATGAGAATTTTAAGTATAAGAATATTGTTTTAAGAAAACTAAAGTCTTCAGTAGAAGAGGGTGAGAAGAAGCTAGTTGTTTATTTAGTTCTTTAGCAACCACACCAAAGATTAGAAAATTTTAAAGAGATAATGGACCAAAGTTTAATGATGATAGTGATGAGGAGGTATAAAGAATTTTAGAATAGGAAATTGGAACTCCACCTTAGCCTTGGAGAAGGTGAACTTAGTAAAAAAAGCCACTAGATATATGCAATTATAGTTTATCCAATTTCAATTGTATATTTCATTTGTTTACTTACATAAATGAGCCTATAGCTATAAGAGAATATAAAAATCGAAGGAGTGCTAGAATTGGGCTTGTATAAGAATATGGCTTCAATTTTTACTAAAAATGATATGATGAACACATGGATCCAAATGGAAATGGGTGTATAGGGTTATGGATTCATTTTTTACTAAAAATGATATCAAAGTATGGTTTCTTAATGGATGAACACATGGATCCAAATGGAAATGGGTGTATAAGGATATGACTTCATTTTTTACTAAAAGTGATATCAAAGTATGGTTTCTTAATGGATGAACACATGGATCCAAATGGAAATGTGTGTAAAACGAAAAGATAAATTCTATAGCATTTTTTTTTAAAGTACAAGGTGGTATTAGTTGTGAAAGAATATTTTGAAATTGTCAAAACGTATTCATATTTGAGTTGAATGCACATGGGTGTTAAGGAAAAGATAAATTCAATAGCATCTTTGAAAAGTAATATTGTTTTTGAAAGAATATTTTTAAGTTGTCAAAACACACTTGAGTGGTTACTAAAATAACATCTATCAAATTCTTAGATATCAAGTTCTTAGATATTATATGTATGAAAAACTTTTGATATTATATGTAGGAACAACTTTTGATTTAGAAATAAGATAGGGGAATGTGAAGACATGATTTCGTTTAAGTATGGTGACTTAGAGGAGGATATATATTTGACACAATTTTATATCTATGTCTAAAAAGATAAGTAATTCTTACAACTCTATATGGTCTCAAATAGTCACTCAAAACATGCTAGCATAAGCTAGATTATTTTGTCTAGAGTTTTAGGGTTTTAAGTGCATATTAGAGATAATATAATGGTCATTTTATTTTTGATAAGATAATGGTCATTTTCTTTTTATCATTTTTAGAAATGTGATAATGGTCATTTTATTTTAGCAATTTTTTTCCCAATTTTTTTTAATGTAGGGGACATTTTATGAGGACATTATATAGACTAAGATAGACTAACATAGACTAAGAATTGTTTCGCCAATATTACTCATTAAAAGTGGCCTCCTCAAGATGGCTTCTTCTTTTTATTAAGAATGGTACCAAAGTATGGTTGCCTAATGGATAATCACATGAATGAAAATGGGTTTTCAATGAAAAGATAATTTCAATAGCATTTTTGAAAAGTACAAGGTGACATCGGTTGTGAAAGAATATTTTGGAGTGGTCAAAACATAATTTGTTTTTTTGAAAATTACAAGGTGATATTAGTTGTAAGAGAATATTTCACAGTGAGTGATATATTTTGGTTATTTTAGTTGAGATATTTTCCCTAGCTACTAAAGATATGTAATTCTTGCAACTCTATATAGCCTCAAACATTCACCCAAAACATGCTATAAAAACTAGATTAGTTTGTCTCAAATTTAAGGGTTTTAAGTACATATTAGAGACAAGATAGTGGTCATATGCAACTCTATCTGGTCTCAAATAGTCACCCAAAACATGTTATCAAAACATTGATTAATTTTGTCTCAAGTTTAAGAGTTTTAAGTGCATATTAGAGACAAGGTAATGGTCATATGTAACTCTATATGGTCTCAAATAGTCACCCAAAACATGTTATCAAAATCTGGATTATTTTGTCTCAAATTTAAGGGTTTTAAGTGCATTAGAGACAAGATAGTGGTCATTTTCCTTTTAGAAATAAGATTGTGCTGTATTTTTTTTTCTCAAGTTTAAGGGTTTTAAGTGCATATTAGAGACAAGAAGGTGGTCATTTTCTTGTTATCAATTTTTTTATTTCTTAAATTTTATGTAGTGGACATTTTTCTAGGACATCCAATAGACTACAATGGCCTCCTAAAGATGGCTTGTATATCTATGGTAAGAAACATAAATAATTCTTGCAACATAACATTTATCAAGTTCTTATTATGTGTAGGAACAACTTTTGATTTAGAGATAGGATGGGGAAATTTGAGACATCATTGGAGTATGGTGACTTAAAGGAGGAGATATATTTGACACAATTGTATATCTATGTTGAAAAAGATAAGTAATTCCTGTAAATATATATGGTTTGAGATAGTCACCCAAAACATGTTATCAAGTTTAGGGGTTTTAAAATCTAAATTGGAACACTATGCATATTAGAGATAAGATAGTGATCATGTTTTTTTTATGTAGGCCGAATTTTGGGAGGAAATCACATAGATTAAGAATGCCCTCCCCAAAATTACAAAAAATGAACATGAAAATAAAAATATAAAAGTGGAGAACATCAGTTTGACGTATTTGACTCAAGTTGTCTCATGACTCAAACAAACACAGAGGAAATCACATAGATCAAGAATGGCCTCCCCAAAATTACTAAAAAAATGAAAATTAAAATAAAGAGATAAAATTGGGAGAACATCAAACATTTTGTTTGATGTATTTGACTCAAGATGTCTCATGAATCAAACAAACACAATATGGTCAACATAAACATATGCAAAATCTCGGTATAACAAGAGTCCTCCATTAAAAAATAATTAATTGCAGTAGCTTTCACCCTCCATGGCTACCTACCATGATATATATATATATATATATATAAAGTTATTATAATAGGAGGTTCTC
>APFE030389311.1:0-19536 GCA_000404065.3 Pinus taeda
AGTCCAGGCCACAGTAAACAGCCTGTTGTTCCTTCTGAGGAAATGGCGGAAATAAGGGAATTGTGAAAGGAACAACAGAGATTGTTGAACATAATAGTCCAGCTCCACCAGCAGATTAGGATTCTAAAAGCAAGGCAAAGGGTAAAAGGGACTTTACGAAGGAAAATTATGGCCACTCCAGCAAAACCCCTTAAGGGCAAGGGGCGAAGGACCAGAATCCATCCTGCTATTCAAAACCCTATCAAAAGCCAAGTTGTTGTTCCAAATGATGCTGAGAAACAGACTGTTGTTCCAATTGAAAAGGAACAAAAATGGGTTGGTGTTCGTGTTAAAATAGAAATGGATGAAGTAATGACCTGTGATAAGGAAATTCAGACAGAGGCACCTCTTTCGGGAGTAATAAGGGTTCTGAACTCAAAGCAGTACAATAGGAAAGCTCAGGTAAAGCTCCCGGCCTCCACTGCTACATGGAAAAGGGATCCAAAAATAGTAACCCTCCAAAAGGGTTTGAAGCAAGCTCAGCAAGAAGTAGAAAAGCTTAGGGAGGAAACGGTCCCCTGAGAAAAATATGAAGAACTACAACAACAACTAAGGAATGTCAATTTATCCGAAAGACAAGCCTTCGAAGGATGGCGGAAGGAACAAGAGAAAGTTGCAAAGGTAACTCAGAGGTTACATGTAGTTATCAAATAGATGGATGCCTTGTGTTCTCTATACAATGACGTCCTAGAATGTAGAGCCCCTGGTAAGAACTATGCCCTGTTTCTAATGGAAAGGTATTTGCAATTGAAAATAAAGGCTGTTAAAGTAGGTGCTCCCATACAAATTCACAGCATATATGATTACATAAACTGCTGTAAGCACTACGGGGTAAAAGTTCAAAGACTATTGTGTGAATTTTATTTACATAACCTTGTACTAGAACAGGAGACTGAGCTGAACCCTGGCCCTTTTGTTGGGGACATTCAGTTACAAGAATTTATTTCATTTGAAGTTAGTCAAATTAAATGGCTCAAATCCTATAATGCTTTTGAAAGACAAGAAAGCGGATTGGATCTATGGATAAGAGCTGAGCCTAGGGATCCAACACAGTTATGGATGAAACATAGAAACCTCATGAAGAATCCAGGAGTGATTGAATCATTAGGACCCATGCATGAGGCAATCATTTGGCAGGGATTATAATACTTTTCCTCTATCAAAGACCTAGCCATTGATGCAGCTAAATTCGATATCGAATATCTAATCCAAATATCCAGCTTAGAGAATTGTTTAAGTATGAGAATTTTAAACTAGTTTCCAACCGTTTTCCCCTCTATGGCAAAATTGTTTTAAGGGCAGGGCCGTCCTAGTTAGGATATAGGTTCCAAAGTCCAATTATTTGGCATCTTGCACCCGGATACCAAGCTTTGTATGAGATGCCTGAGGGTCAGACAGGCCATTTCTTTGACTACTTGGTTACGCATCATGGCTGTAGACCTTCACATGGGATTCCATCTCTATCCTACTCACTCACTGCCTTACATGTCAACTACAATTTTTTCATGAGGCCATGAAAAAGGGTAAGAAGGGGGGTGTGTGGAGTAGCAAAGAAGGTATGTTTTGATGATTATTTCAATATCTTTTCACTAGGACTTACAAGCCTTTTTGCACCATGAACTTAGAAAGCGATAAAGAATTATAACAAAACATGTGAGATTAATATGCAAAACAAGAACACTAACAATTGTCATTTCCGTGTGCAAGAGGGAGGAAAAACAAAAAGTTGTCGTTCTAAAGGAAAAGACAAAGTCGGGTTAAATATTGTCCCTTCGACAGAAGACCGCATGCAAACCATATCAAAACAAATCAGCCTGGGAAAGGAAGCGGAGATATTAGCTCGGCGCAAAGAAGAGAAGAAATGACTCAGGCTTAACGGTTCTGCGAATCCCTCAGGATCCTTGATCCTGAGGGATTGTTGTTTTATCTATTTTTGCATATATATATTTCCATCCTCACCCTTATATAAGGGGCAACATTGTTATCTAAGAGGATGTTATGCCTTAGATGTTGTTATGACTTTATGTAATTTATTTTAAAAGATCAAAACTTTGATCATTATGTCCTGTTAAGACTTGCTCTACTGTAATTTTACTTAATGCATTAATACAGACTTGGTTACTCTTTTATCTTTGAGCCTGGAATAACTTCAAGCAGTGTACCCCTGGAGGCTAAGGGCCCGGCCCTCGAGGACACTTTCTCTTGTACCATTACGCGTGGTTTCTGTGTGGTTTTCTTATCAACGTGATTTGGTAATCTGTCGTGTTTTATAAAGTTTATGTCACATGCTCGTTGTGTTTAATCTATTAATGTTTCTAAAAACAAAAGTGTTGTATTGATGCTGCATCATATTGCTGTTTCTTTAGGTGTTGATATAATATGGTTAGTTTCTATAGGATACTGTTGTTCCATTACAGAGTTTTTGTGTTATGCGATTATGCCTTAACATTATAGAATTCACCTTGGAAGCTCTGTTCTATGTGATTATTGGATTCTTGAATATTGCTATTCTATTTTGAGATGCAATCGTATTCTTTCTAATCAAAGTGACAACTGAATCGGATTACTATTGGAGCATGTTGTGTTTATATGGTTTTCAGTGCTGTTCCATCATGTATCCATAAGCAGTGTTCTGCCATTTGTGTGTACATCTTTAAGAGTGAAGGATTGATGTTTGGTTATGACTAATGCAAGTAATTTGATAGATTTATGGCTTGTTAGACTTAGTTACTGCTCTATTCCTTGATTGTTGTTCCATTCCCACATTGTTGTTCCATTTCTGAATTGTTTTTCCATTTCTTCATTGTTGTTCCATTTTCGAATTGTTGTTCCATTTCAGACTTGATGTTCCATTTTAGATTTGTTGTTCCATTTTAGAATTTCCATTCTATTTCAAGGTTGTCATTCCATTTCTTATCTTCCATTACATTTCTTGTTATTGGTGTGGAGGATGATCTAAGGCTGTAATGAGCATCGGTACCTATTGTCCGGCTCCGAGACCCCCGATCTATTCTCTGATTTCTTTTCCATCAATTTCTAAAGGGATGGGTTATTGCTATCGAACTCTTGACTAATAAATTTCTTAATATCTGAATGTGTGATTTAGTCTTTTGAAGTAGTTAAGTTGTAAGCACGCATCCATTTACTCTTGTATTTTCAAAACACTGTGCTATGAACATTACTCTGGCAAATGATAAGCCTCAGACTGAGACACTCTTTGAAATAGAAAAACATTCCTAGATTGACATATTAATGTGAGGTAACTAGAGGTGAAAGAGACCCTTTCTATAGCTCCACACATATCACTTTTGAAATCTTCCAGCATATTTCCAATTTCAACCTTGATGGATAAATTGGAGGATGATTTCCTGGACATAGGTTCACTACCGCTACCCTTTTTCCTAGATGCCCTAGAATGGTTTCGAAAGACAGTCTTAATATCCTCATAGGGTAATTGGTAGATATATCCTCCTGCTATTATATGTAAGGTATCCAAGAGATCCTCCCTTACTCCTCTAAGCAAGACCAAATTTAGTGACTCAAGGTCAAGTGTGCACTTGGCCCTTTTGTAACTAAGTTGGAATCTTTCTTCATAGTCTTCTAAGGATTAATCCTGGACTATGGTCATCCTAAAAATATCTTCTTTAGTATCCTTTGACCTACATTAGTCCCTATATTTGTTGCTTAAAGTATGTTGCATCTGAACGCAAGTTGTGATTCTATCTCCAGGTAAACCCAGGAACGAGTGCAATGTTGCATCCTTGAGGGTAGATGGAATTAGTTTTAACTTTTTCTCATCATCTGTATAGTCATAGGTTTGGAATATAACAAAAAACTCAAATAGGAAAGTCTTAGGGTCCTCTATGGTCAGGCCACGGAAATGAGGTATAGCAAAGGGGCTTGTATTCTTCATCATAGTGTCGCCATTGGTTTCCCTAATGGGGAAGGCACTCTCAATTCTCTCTCTTTCTCCCCTGTCATGTTGGTTTCTAGCCATTGGTTTAGTAGGAATGGGTTCTTCCTCTTCTTCTTCCCTTGTAGGTTCTTCAAATATGTAAGGTTTCTCACCTAGAGGTTCTTCCACTTCACAGTCACTAAAGAAGAGAGCAGGTTGACTGTTGGATGCAGTGGGGGTATTTGTCAATAATTTTACTAAATTGTCCCTATTCCTATGAGGCATGAAAGGAAATGTTTTTGGGTTGGTTTTTGTAAGACTTTCTTTAAAGCTAGAAAGTATTTTTAGAATGGAAAGGAAAGCAGCTAATAAAACTAAAAGAAAGGAAGCTACTAGATTACTTTTGGAGAAATAAAACTAATGGAAGAAAATTAAAGACTAGAAGTAGAAGAAAAGAAAGTTGGAGACTAGAAAATAGAAGAAAGTAGTCAATACTTCTAGTTAGACACCTCTCTGATAACGGTGCCAAAAAGTGATCAGCCTAGGAATTGCAACAATAATGCTACAACTCCCAGCACTACCAGCTTTACTTTTCAAACAAGGTTTGTACGAACTTGGAGGTGACAGTGCTATATGCACAAGTAGAAGTGAAGGTCTTGCCTATTGTCACTGTTTATCTAGCAAGAGACTGCAGGGGTTCCAACCTAGACTTCTATAGGGTCAGAAGATGTTGAATTCTTTGATGGAAGAAGAGAAAACCTAGTCTAAGAGAGAGCTACTCTACTGCAGTAATGAAGAAAACAACATGTACTTCTAAACTACACCATAACCTAAATAACCATGTAAATATCTATGCTAATAGAATTGCTAAATAAATGCGAATCTAATGCTAATACCTAAGCTGCAGAGGTAAAGAGCATCAAAGTATACTAAGGTGTAAGAAATGAAACTTACGCTAAATCATTTTTCAGGCAGAAGAGAAATTGGAGGTCGAATTAAATGAAAGGAGGATGTAAGGATGCAATAGTGCATAGGGACCGTTAGATCAATCGACGAGAAGAAGATGGATGGTGGATATCTTGTTACAGGGTATTAAGAAAATAAATGGAAGAACAAGGTTAATGGAATAGATGAACGACAGAGATTATATCATGAGGAATTAAGTGAAGAGATGGGCAGACAGGGTAATGAAGCAATGAACAATGAAGATCTTATCATGAAGGCTTAATTTACTAGATGGATGAACAGGGTGAATGCATAGGATGAGCAACCAAGGTCTTATCATGGAGGTTAAGTCAAGATATGAATGACGGAGATCGTATTGCATGAAAAAGGAACATGCAGAATTGATGGAGCTGGTTTCTAAGGCGGTAAGTAGTTTCTCGAACACCCTCAAGGTCGTAGGTAGAATTCTAAAATTTCACACGATTAGCCTTAATACACGACACATAGCACAAGAAAACCACTTTTATTTCATGCTCTTGGGTGGATAATGATCATGCAATAATCTGTACGAGATTGGACGATGGCCATTGGATCAGGTGAGGCTGATCAATGATGGAGATCAACAAAGCTAGTTGGCGATTGAGTGACACGATAACTATCAGATCAGGCGAGGAGGATCAAGGGTGGGGGTTTAATGTGCATAAAGTGTTGAGGTGATTTAATAGCCATTAAATTAAGAGACATATCGATGGTGGAGATTAAAGTGCATAAAGTAAGTGGAATACTTCACATGAGGCAACAATTACAAAAGATAATGAATCAGACGGTCATTGTGAAGGTGTGTTGTGGGTCAAAGGCGAGGAAGAGATGCATGAATAACGTGTTGAAGGTGGTTTTTAAATGAAAATGAAGAAAAAGCACACGGAGGGTGAATGAGTAACAACGTCAAACGACAAACTCCATAGCTCATGTGAGAACCAAAAACCTATGTTTTTGGGGTTGTTGAAGGGTCTCTTCCTCAAGTCATGGTCCCAGAGGGAGGAGATGAGGCCGAGACACCTATGGGGAACCTTATGGTGGTATTTTTCTCCTAGATAACCTATGAACTGAAAGAACGCATAAATGTAAGTAAAGTGAAGCATAACACAGTTGAACAGAACTAGAAATCTACTTAAACAAATGAACAGAAACAGGAATCTATGTTACTTAACAAAATGAACAATGAAAAGCAGTAAACTATGCTAGCATACATGTACATTAAAGAGGAGCTTTGGCTACTTGGGTTAAGCCCTAACCCAAGAGCTTCTGCCCTCTAAGTTAACTCAGAGCTAGCTTAAAACATAACTTATCCTCATTATGAAAACCATGGATTACATAACAAACTGTCACATGTCTTGCAGCTTAAAAATACATCAGAGTTTTTACAATAGAATTACGAATCATATTGAGTTCCTAGGCCTCTCTATTTATACATCTGAAGTATCTAACGACTTCCTTCCAGTTAGGGAGGCTTGGCTCCCAACTCAAGAAAAACTGGTTTTTTTCCATTTCACTTGCTCGGCTCTCTTCTAGTCTTCAAAGTGATGGCTATTTGAACTCTGAGCTAATGGAATAATATTCAAATGGAGGGGTAGTAAATGAGGAGGATTTACCTCCTATAATTACTCTCGCTTTCCCCATTTGAGTTTTTACCAAGGTCTTTGCCATAGTTCCTTACTTTTACCCTTTATTCCTTTATTCCTGCGTTTTTCCTTGCTTTTATCCTTTAATTTCTACATTGCATGCAGATTAGACCACAAAGTTAAATATCCAACTCTAACTCATCTCATAAACAAAATATAATCAAAATTATGCAATAAGTTTTGAGAATAGTTGGTTTGACTAAGCTAGGAGATGAATTAAGGCTAATTAAGGCCCATATAATTACCCAATGATGAGGCTCATCAATGAGGTCGATGACTGATCTTGTGAAGGTATAAATGGAATGAATGAAGATGATGGTAAAACCTCATTGTGAGATTCAAATGGTGTTTTCTTAGCTTTCTCATGCCTTGTTTGAGGAAATTCGAACAAATGGATTCCGAACTTTTCACATTGTGCTCTAGTTAACCATTGAGACGCAGTGAACTGAGAGGTAACACTATCCTGGGATAACTCAGATTCTTCTTGAGATAGTGAAAGCCCATGTAATTTATGAATCAAAGATTGAATTTTAGGGGCTTCAATAAAATAAGAATGATTTGGCTTGTTTGGGATTTCAACAACGTGTTGTATAATTTTATGTGCAACTTCTCACTTAGGATCAAGGGATTTGGAAGAGTTTTGAGAAGTTGGAGGTGATGGTGAGGGAGTTTTACTCTTAGAATGGCCTGTTAATTTGGATTTACATTCCATTCATAGTTAGGCCCTCCTTCTAGTGCCAAAATGTTGAATCCTCGAAAATCATTGCTTCAACATGGGGGAAAACCACCCGGTCCGGACCTTGGTTTCCAGCTTCTTTTCCGTTCAGAGTAGTGGCTCCAATTGGGGATAATGGGACTAATTTCCCAATCTATTTAATGATTGTGCTAATGAGGTGATATGTGATTTTTTGAAGTAATGTCTAAAGTAAAAGTAATTTAATCTAAGCTAATAATCACATCCATTTTATCCTAATTTAAACACTATCTAATTATAACTATACCCAGGATTAAATTGATCTATGCGATCTACAATAATGTCTGAAAGAAATTGATAATAAATATCATTCAATTGTGATGAGAAATTAATCCGTTTTAATAATAATCGTTCTGTATAAAAAGTTAGCCAAAACGATTGTGAAAGATATATCACATATGGATTTATTCATATATTCAACTTAAAATATAGATCAACATCATATCGAAGTGCAATAATGGCAATCAAGATTCAGACTTTCATACATAAAAAATTCAAAAATAATTCATTGGTTAATACATAAGTAAAAACGATTACGAGATAAAAGTACCATTTATAATACATCCTACTCATGTGTTTTAGCAATATTGATCTATCTTCAGTCCATTCAACACCATCTAAGAGTACAAAAGTGAAATTTCAGTAGAAGATGCTAAATCAGATAAAAATAAATCTTGCTCCATTAATTTCACCTGAACTTCCCCAAAGGGACAGGAGTGCATGTTATGAAGACTATTTTTGATCAAATTTCTGGACCACTCTCTAAATGCATAAGAGGGGTTTAAATACTTAAACTGTAAAACTAAAAATAGATAATTACAAAAATATTTGAGGAGGTTTAAAAGACCTACCTTAAATTATGCAAAAATAAAATCAAAATAGAAATAAACATGGTGACTAACTATCCTTCATTCGATCCTTCAGATTGCAAATGTCCATCTTTGGCTTGAGTTGTGTTGGTTGGCTGACTTCAGCTTTCAACTGTCCAACGAATATGACATTGTTCAATGTTGGTGCCATTTTCTTCATAGAAGTGGTTAGGCATCCCAGAGTCATCCATAGCTATGACATTTTAACAAATGTTGCCAATATGCTTCCAAGTTTAACCTGGTCGTTTGCCTTATCACTTCTGCTTTTTCTTCTGTTTCCTGCTTCCATTGTATTTCAAGTTGTTTCGTATTAGGAAGGAAACATGGAATGGAATCTACCACAAGGTTGCCACTATGTAAATTTTCATCGATATTTTCTATTATACTATTAGTTGCTGCTGCCGCGTCTGTTGTTGCCTTTTCTGCTACTTTAAGCCGAGAATCCCAGCTCGTAAATATGATTTATGTATGCGATTCATCTGGTTTAGGCAAGTCAACTTTTCTCCCATCTTTTGTATTTTTCCAGGAGAAGAAATCAGAGATATTTCTAAAGATCTCATCATATTCAAGTCTCATATTGACCACATGACTTGTCAATTTATCGCTTGTTTTTCAATAATATTTCCATTGTGAAATCATTTCACACAATAATTCTTTCTGGTGCATCAGCTGGGAGTTAAGATCGTGTGCTTCGGTAACAAACTAATAAATTTTTGGATCATCTTTGTGTAGATCAGTTATTGCCTATATTTTTGCTTCCTTCTCAACTAAGATGGTTCAATTTTCTATTTTCATCTGCTCAAATTCCCCTCGTAGCTTGGGTAACTATATCTCTACCTGTTTGTCAGATTTTGCTTACTATAATTGTTGCTCAAGCGACATTATTTTATCTTCTTTTTCTCTAAGCAACATTTGTACTTTTATTTCTTTGTCCATGGTTCTTGTAGCATAAACACCTGCAAACTGTGAGATTCTAGTAAGATTGGCTAATGGGTCAATGGGTGAGTCTTTCCAGAGAACATCAATTGGTTCATTTTTAGGGTTAGTAGCAGATGTAGAGTCCAACTTCCTTTTGTTTCTTTGTATTTTCACCATGGCCTTATGTTGTGGGCTATAAAACACATCTAGAGGGGGAATTTCTTCAATTCTCAAAACTATTTTAGAGGTGGGGTTAACAAGGATGTGTTCTACCTCTTATGTATTTACAATCTCTCTAGCTGTAATTTCCTGAGTTGTTTTATGTTGTGGAGTTTGCAACTTTGGCGTTTGTTCCTCTCTGTTGAGACTTTTATTAAAATTGTCCCACTCTTCCTCTAAATCAATTACCAAGGGTTCTATTGGCTATGTGGAGGTGGCAAGGATTTTAGCCTACTTGCTGACTGAAGTTTCTTCAGTTACGTTCTATGTAGATTGGGTTGTATCCTTTACTGACTCCATGCTTCTGGTTTTCCCATTTTGTGATGACTTATATGATTCCCTAGTAGATTTCTCTTGCGATTCGACTCTAGAATTAGTTTTAAAATTTTCTTTCGCGTCACCTTCTATAGTCACACTAGGAGTAGGATCCCTTATTGGTTCAATCAATAATTGGTCCAATGGGACCTTTGTTATCCTCCTTTAGTGTAGTTGTAAATTTTTCTAGATCTTCATAGTCAAAAAGTAATTGTGCCATATGCTTTACCTCTGTGAAGGTGTTTTTCTACAAAAATATGTCATTAATGGAATCTTCCTCATTACTGAATACTTTTATTTTCACCAAAGTGGTGAAATTTTTGATAGTGTCGAACAGGTCATATTGTCTTCTATAGAATTTAGGTAATCACAAAGATAGCATATTCTCTGCTTCTCTAAATGCATGCCTAGGTCATGCGATGCAAATGATCCACACTCTAAAGGGAATGTAGGCCAGATGGCCTTTCTTGATTCCTTTAAAACCTTGCTCATCCCTCCCTCACTAGTTGTCTGATAAGCTATATCTCTAGCCATCAATTTGTCTGGAACATAGTATGGGAGGACATGGGGGTAGGTGATGCTGCCAGAAACCCTAATAAACGTAAATGTTTCCTCCCCAAACCATCTGGCCACTGGGAGGATATCTACGTCAACTTCTTGGGAAAACCTGGGGGCATCTCGATTATAAAGGCACTTGTGAATAGGTAGAATAACTCCATGACAAATCTTGAAAAAATGTGGTTGAAAGTTGGATTTCCACATGTCCTTATGGTATATGTGAATGGGAAGTGGATTTCAAACAGTCCATTTCCATCCCATGATAGGGAATTTTGAACTAAAACAAATTGCAACCACTACATAGGCACTCATAAAAAATGGAGGGTAATCCCTCGAAGCAAGACTTATTTTCCTTCTATACTTGATAATTTCTTTTGCTAAATTGTGAGAGAAAATTTGTGCCCAATTCGTTACAATTGTGTTAACAACTACATATATTAATGACAACTACTACGGGGAGAATGTAGTACTATTGTATCTGCCAAATAGTCTACATAACATGGGGACTACAAAACTATGACAGGGACAAATAGACAAAGTAGTGTACATACCATTTTTTTCTTTCTTGACTTTTCCTCATTATTTGACCAGGCCTGGGTGTAGTCTATTGGATAATCGTTTTCTTTGGCAAACTTCTCAACAAACTACCTATTGTAGATGACTTGTGGCTTTGGCAGGTGGTACATAAGTTGTAGGTTTTCTGGGGTAAAACATCCCATAACCTCTTGGCTTCTTGTCTTGAATTCTCTGTATGAGATGTTAGCTTTATCAATAATCCATCTAACTGGGATTATCTTCGAGCACGTGGCTATGCAGTGCCAAAATGAGCATGTCCTCTCTAACATGGAAGCATATGACGATTCATGTCTGTCAACTGTAATCTTTGTTTCCAGAACCCTTGGTTGCTCTTTCTCTAGTATATTATACATGGCCTCCCATGTATAGGTTCCTCCCTTTGTGTTGCATGTAGTAACCGTAAATAGAGGAGTCATTTATGAATTCTCAAAGAAAATTGCCTTGCATTTCTTCACCATTGTTCTCAACGATTTGCTCTATGGATTTTCCCTTAAAGTGAAGAACAACAACTATCGGATACCCAAAGATTATAATGAACATAAAACAAAAAAATGCAGATAACTTGTAAAGGTGATAAAAGGAGTTTTATTCAAATGCATGTAAGAACATATCATATCACGCTAAATGGCTTTTCACACATAAATGAAGTTATCTCTTACTAAATGCCCACTAATGCTTTGTTATCCCTTAGCTTTAATGCTCATAAATGTCTGCATCATAAAACGAGAAGAAAGCTTCTAGGGTGGCGAGCCTTTGGACTGGGATGATGGAAATTGTGCAATTTGTGAAGCAATATCGGAGATCTCAATATCGCATTATGCCTTTTTCGCCTTTCTTACCTCCTCTTATGTCTCTACGAGATGCAAGATGCGAGCCACTCATTAATTGTTTCAAAACATAACTACTTGCTAGGTTTATCTATGTAAAAGACCCTTTTTAATGAGAGTTGGACCTAAAACATTTGCTTATGATATATTTAAGGAGTGGGTCCAGGTCTTGATCGCATTTCACAATATTGGCTGGTGGTAAGTTTGTGGTGTTCATTTGAATGCCCGAAATGCAATGTGATAAAGGTTATAACACCATCGCAATTTCACATCTCACATGTTTCTCAATAACCTTTTTAAGGTGGGTCCTTTATGAATGGTGTCACGTGATGTGAGACTAAGCCTAAAAAGCTTAAGGACTTAGTTTATGTCAGTTTTATGATAGTTTCGAGCATAGAGTTTTTATTTAATAATTTTACTTGATTTTGGACGGTTAGAAATGTCTTTTGGTGGTGCTTAATCATGTTATATGTGCGTAGGTAAGAATCTAGTAGTTTTCTAAAAAAGGGGCGTTTGATTGATATCTTTGCTTTATTCCAAAAAATTAAAAAAAATGTCTAAATGCTAAGTTTTGTTTTTTGGATAGACTTTTTAAAGGGACTCCATTTATTAATGTAATATTAACTACTATCATTAATAAATGGGGGCGATTGTTAAATAGCAGAACACCTTTGTCCAAGGAAAACAATAAATCTTGAGTACTTGACGAAGCAAGACAAAGTGCTATGTAAGTTTTGGTAGGCATGTTCCATAACAGGCTAAGGAAAAATTTTGGAGGGTAGTTGTAGCCGCTACAACAAGGGTATATTGCTGAACAAGTAATATATATTTTCAGAGTTTTATTTTCATCTCTGGTGTTGGTTCACTGCCAACAGAACTCGCCAATGCCCTCGTGGAGTCACTTTAGGTACACAAGCATTGCTCCACTTATAGCAATCTTGGAAGGTACCCCATGAGATTTACTTTCTTCACCTCTCTAAAGAGGAAATATTTCTCTTCTTTCACCTTTATTTTATTTTCTCATTTTTTCAAAGAATTGTGCATATGCACTTATTTATTTCATGACACGGAAGAGGGATCCCAACTTATTGAGAGCATAAGATGTTGTCCCTTCAGAGAAGGATGTTTATATATACATATGACATACTTTTTAAGGTTTTATGCCTCACCTTACTCTACTTGAATCAGTTGACAAGGGTTAACTGAATATAGAAAACCTATTAGAGTAGGTTGTACTAGTTAAAGTGCAAGCATTGCGAGTTCACCAAGACTCACCCTAAAAGGAACGCATTTTCCATCAAGCTATCATCGACTAAAAGAAATGCAATATCTTGATAAGGAGAGGGAATAAATAGATAACCAAATGTTGATAGTTGTAAAAGTCATCTTGTATTTCACCCTGCTTGTCTTAAGAAGTCGAACACAGTTTGACGCGGAAACTAATCGCAAGGGTGAAAAAAACAAACAAAAAATCAAAGGAAAGAAGTAAAATGAAAGTAAATGAAGTAAGCAAAACAAAAGGAGGAATTAAAACACTACTCCTACTCCTACGATGAACTAGAAATATATTCAAGAAAACCAATAGACAAGAAATATGAAACAACGCAAACCAAAATGTTCGAAGTTTGAATGTGTCTAGAGAAGATAAAATATTGAAAGAACATGAAAGGAATTCTACAAACGAATCATGGTGTTGTGTCACATTGTGCATGGATGAGAAACATGTGCACTCTTTTCAACATAACAAATGAGCAAACATGAATGAATAAGGAAGATTTTATTTCACCATAGTGCTTTCTACGTATGAATCCTCCAATGCATGAGTGATAGGATTGTGTAATTCCAGTGGAGAATGTGAAAAATATGAACTATATTGGGTTTCAATGTAAATAAGAGAGTGATGAGGAGCTTGGGGTGATTCAACAAATTTCTAACTAGAAATGGAACTAACTTCAAGGTTATGATAACCTAACATAACCATCAACTTGGGCTGAAGTGCCCCAACAACTTGAGGGGTTTATACCTCATCAAAAGATGGATCGTCAAAGACTGAGGGCTTAGAAATATGAATAGCAAGTGAACTAGAATTCTGACTAGATGAAAGAGTGAATATGACAACAACCATGATCAAAAAATTAAATATGGAAACCGATATCCTCATGATGTGAAACAAAATTTTTCACCCTCTGAATTTATGGAAATGAAAGCTGAGAGATTAAATAGATTTAGGAAGAAATATTTTTCCTCTCTGCAATCAAATGACAGGCTAACATCTAGCATGTTCTGTGAATGATCATAAGTAGAAACATTTGGGGCGAAATTCTCACAAGAAAATGAAAAAAGGAAGAATAGTTAAAGATGTCAGGATAAAGAAGACGAGGTTCAGATAGGAGTTCACCCTTCACTACAATGTCTTGTTTAGATTCGCACACATACTCATCCAACATCATAGTGGGGTTTGGATGCTCAACAACAACTCCATGCATAAGTTGATCCTCATGAACACCACATGTGGAGTATCAAACATATAGGAAAAAAAAAAAAATCTAAAGGATCAAAGGAACCAATGGGAAGAGGTAAGATAGATGATACCACATGACAACAATTAGGCATATAGTCCAAATATGCACTAAAATCTAGAGCAAGTGGGGTGGGAGGAGGTGAGAGTTCAATAGGTAGTTTCACAACTTCTCCCACCTCATCCGGAAGAGTTAGAGCTATTTGATGAGAAGAGGATGGAGGGTCACTTGTGACAAAACCCTTTTCTATCTCATATTTATAGGCTCTAACACCAAGGTATGCTAGGAGGGACTCAAAATATTATAGATCTTGTTGATAGTTTGAGACATGAAGAAGATACTGAAATATTTCAGTCATAAATTTCCAATCAACTTCATCTTCTATAAATTCAAAACAAAGATGATGAAAGCGTTCATAAAAGTGCACAACATATTCATGAGGTGCTTCTCACAAATATAGAATTTTATGATTAAGTTCTTTACAACCTTAATGAAAGAAACCACAACCTCACTCTCTGATCACATGATTGAAAGGGTGTGTAGAGGTTACAGGCAATGTGAGACACCATTTCTTAATGCACCCTTCAAATATGTAAGTAAAGAACCCACAGGAAATGCCATCCGAGGGGCCTTCATTTATACCACAAAACCCCAAAAAGGAAACTCTGTGAATTAATAGGGATGTTCCACTTTCACCCTCATATTTAACTCATGACAAGTCATATATAACATCCTCTAGCACTTTGAAATCATGAGTGAGTAAAACATGTTAGGGTTGGGATTGTGATTTAAGTCATGAATGATGTGGAGAGATCCAAAATTGACTTAGAGGGATAAACTTGTCATTTGACCCTCCTTGAAGTTCCAAAAATGTTGAGAGTCTTGAACCCACCAACATTCAAGAGGATATCCCTGATAAGAACTCCCAACTAGACCTCATAACATTTGGAGTAGGAGTACCAATAGTAGGTGGTAATATAGTTCCTTGACAATGGTAGTGTGAAGATATAAGTATGATGACTTTGGTCAGAAGAAAGTGTGTGACCTTGCAAGGAGTCAAGTGAGATGCATGGGGGGTTCTAACACACGAAGGGGAAAATGAAGTATGTCGCTTAGAAGCCTGTATTAGTACTTAACCTGAAAGGAACACATGAGAAGAGTGACATCACAAGTTGTAATGTGGAATAGTCCACAAAAAACAAGTGATGGGTTAATCCAAAAACACGTCTTCAACCCATTCATACAATTGGATGCAAAATGGTTCATAAGAAAATGCATAATTTAAACAACATACATTTCTAAAGAAACTAGAATAGTCCAACTACAATAACAACATATGTATGAAAACGTGTTGGCTTAGACATATTATGATAAGTGAAAGTTCCATCCATACATACACCATTGACAACCACTAGCCCCAATAGTGGAACATTACAGTCAAGAACACCTAATCCTCCAAAGAAGTGTACTTGCTCTACACTATGGAGAAGACAAGGCTCATCACAATACAACAAATCCTTTTTAAAGCCTAAGCTTAGCCAATATCTTGACTCCCAAAAGCCTCTTCTATGAGTTAGGAGGTTCTATTTATATAAAAGGGTGGTGTGACCCTTGACATTCCCCTTTGTCTCTTTCACTACCCTCGTGACTCTTCAACTTCTTTACAAATAACTCATTACATTACATAGTGACTATTCACATTCCACTAATGACACTTGGAATTTCACTTACAACATTTTTACGAATAATATATATTTTCTGCATGTACCCATGTGAGACAAAATAGAATAGAGATAACTTAACAAGACAAAACAATATGACTTAGAATTTTATAGAAATACAAATTCAACAACATCTAGTTCATGACTCTTGGTGACATACTAATACCAAGCTTGGTACTATGCTATTGTGTCCCCATACTACTTGATCATGTCTTTCTGGAAGCAAAATTTTGCCTCCATAGCTTATGGGTATATGTTTTTCAAACCCCTATCAAACTCCTCCTAAAGCATGTGCAACATGGCCTTGACTATGACAAGACCACTAATGTACTTCTGCATGTTTTTTGTGCTAATCTCTAATCATCGCTAGTGGCCTCTCTCCTTAGTTGCTCCATGTACCTATCGATCTCTAGTCAAACTTAGTTCTTCTCCTTAGTTACAGTGAGGTAACTGAATGACGGGATCCTGTGCATTCTCACCATCACAACCAAAATATTATACAATGAATGGGGCGAGCTACTCATAATTTTGGTTTTCCATTTGGATATTTTCTTTGTTTATCTCTACCTGTGGCTTCATCATCTTCAACAAGTGAAGTAGGGCTCCCTTGTATCTCATTGTCCATTGTTGCACATGGGCGATAGCAGTGTGTATGTCCTTGAGAGTTTGAAAAATCTTACTGCACCACATCTGGAAACAAAATAGATGGAAAAATGCCTTATGGATGGTGATAAATTTGTTATAGAGTTTCCTCATGGTGGCTTCAAGAGTTGATACTTCAGCAAGTATCACTTTCCTCATCTTTGCCATTACTGATCCTATAGATTGTTTTGCTTTTTGCCTTAGTGCTTGCAATTTACTTTCCATCTGTTCATTCTCTTCTAATAAGAAATTGACATTTGAGCTCATGGCTCATACATAATACATAGTGGCATCATCCATGGTGACTGGATGCTTTTTGACATTTGGCACTATCACTGTTTCCTTTGTAAATGAAGGTGACATGTGATCATTTGGGAAATTATTTCCCCATGCTTGTAAAATATTCTGTCGCAACTCATCAAATGACAGATTGTACACATTAATCATTGGATCAACATCAAGGAGAACATCCTCTCCTGCTCGCTCAGGACTGATTATGATACTAGAGGTGGTGGAGACTACGAGGTGACCTTAGATGCTCTTGAAATGAGGTATATATCTTGGTTTTGAGGATCCTGTCCCAGCTCATTTTAGCTTTATTCAACCATTTACTCAATCTAACAAGAAATATCCTCATCCTGCATTTTCTCATACTCTCCTTCATTTCCTGGCCCCTCTAACCCCTCAACCTGTATGGGTGTAGTTTTCTCTATCATTGCACCTTTCCCTTCTTCTTGTTCTAGTTTTTGGTTCTCTTCCCTCTCTCCTTCTTAGCTAATATTCTTCCTTCAAATTATTCTACGTTTCGTGCAACTTCCTTTCTACTTCATTCAACCTTTGTTTTTATTTCTTCCTTCCCTCAAATGAGAGGATCTTTCTTGAAATTGTAGTTTTTCTCAGCCTCTAGATTCTCTGTCATATTCGTCTTACTCTTATCCTTTGTCAATTTACTCCTTATTGTTGTTGTTGTTGTTTCTTCCTATGGTGCTACTCTCTAAAAAGCATATTTCTATGTTGTGATTATATTGAATGGTTCATTGAGATTGGAGTGGTTGTAACAATACATCGAAGGGTCCTCCTCTGCCCAATGACATGCCCCGTGGATCCATGAATAATACATCCTCACATATTGGTTCTTGCAAATCTAGTGGGTATCATATAGATTGTAATCTCTATGTCGAACTAAAATTGCACTATCTCCTTAGCTTCAACATCTTCATATTTCAATTTCTTAATCTTGTACAATCCAATCCAAAAATGAATACCAAGCCAACATGCATTCTTCCTTCTATGTAGCCCTATTTATAACCCTGTGGAGATGCGATATGTGCCCAGTTGCATGACCAACTTGTCCATGGTATAGCTTGGTAGAACATGTAGAGACTTCTTTGTACCAAACATTCTGATGAAGATGCCATGGGGTGAGGCAAACCAATCTACAATGTTAAGCAATTCCTCCATCGCTTCTTGGGACATGCAAGGTGGATCCTACCCAAAGATCAACGTGCACATCAAGGTAATGAAATGGTCAGCTAGCCTCGCCATAACTCCTAGGTAGTTACACTTGGAAACAAACTTATAATAAATATTGATGGCATGCTCTTGTGTTTTCCATATCCAACCCATGCCAAGAAACTGATGCTAGGAATAGATTACACAAAGTACATATGCAGATATGTAGAATATTACTTTTTCATCCTTTAGTGTATTATAGGTGTTATCCACCTAGAATTTCAACTGATGAGTAAACAGATTTTCCAAGTTGAATGGTTTTCCACCATTCACCAACTAGTCCAACACAACCACCCAATTTTGTGGAAAGGTCTCCGTGATTTCTTGACCATACAATTTCATGCGAAGATGATCAAGATTTGGTAGGCCTTTCTAAGTGACTTTTTCTTGTAAACATTATTGGGTATTTATTTGAACTTTGATGGCTCTCTCAGCCAACTCTTTATAATATCTCTAGCGTTTACATATTTGTGGGTGGCATAGAAAAGTTCTTCCATGTGGTTCGCCGACTGAGGTAAGCAATACATCTAATTAAGGTAGAAATATTTGTTCGACTAGAATTACTCAATGTCATAGTCTCGGGATTTGTGTGTGAGACAATCCTTTGGATGATGTCTGCACATGGGAAGGTGGGGTACATGCATGCAACCTTGTGTAATCCTGACTGGTGAATATTGACATACACCTATGGATATTCTAGATCTTCCTTGAATTCCCCTATGAATATATCCTTAATTTCATACCATGTTAACTTCATGCCCTTCTCAATGAACATATGAGTATCTGCATAAACTTGAAAATTCAATGACACCTACTCAACTACATCCCCAATGCTACTTTCAATAGTATCCTATGATGAATCTATCTTGGAATCCATGTGACCTATAACTATTTGAGAATTTCTCAACAAATGTTGTACATCAAGATAGAGAGGACACACATGCCATGCAATTATTAGTGTGAAACCAAAAGCACTTCAAGAACAAATGAAAAACAAACTAAGAAACCACTAGGAATAATTACGCAATATTGTCTCTCACCATGACTAATTCCTAGTTGGTTTTGTGCATTGCACAATCCCATCTGATAGTGGGGAGGCCTTGCTGATTGGAATTGTGCAATGGGTAGTTTAGTCTAGCTTAAGCTGGCTTGGAATGCGCATTGCAGAATCCCAATGACCAAGGATCAGGAATGGATCCTAGAATTTTACACTTGGAACCAAGCCTTGGTAGTCTCTACATAATTCCTGGAGCCAAGGTGGAGCCTTGAGATTCAAAAAATCATATTCCTTACATGGGAAGACCTAGATCTAGGCCAAGGTAGCCTAGGTTTGCCCAATGGCAACATGAGAACAAGAAGATATGAAAGTAGAAGTGAATTTGGCTGCAGATTTGAGTGAATGATGATTCAGGCAAGTAAAAGTAGTGTGGGATCAATAAAAATGAATAATGATGAAGCATGTGGAGAGAGTCACCACAATGGTGACCATTAGTGCAATGTAACATCCCTCCCTTAATAACAAATAATAAATAATAAGAACTAATA
>APFE030389311.1:19861-122618 GCA_000404065.3 Pinus taeda
TAAAAAATAGTAATAACCATATTAAAGCTCTAATAAAAGAAGGAAATTATCAAAAAGAAGGAAAGAAAAACAAGAAAGCTAAAAAAATCAAAGGAAAGTAAAGAAAAAGTAGCATGCAGACACATGGAGGGTGTGTATGTGGTTTCCCTTCCAATGTTTTGTTCTATTTAATGAATGGTGAGGAGGATGGGAGGGGTTCCATCATTCGAGGTTCTATCCTTCATTCTCTTGGGAGAATGGTATACTAAGACTTAGAAATACTGGCAGTAGTCGTTGATTGACGGCTCTGGGGTGGCCAGTTGTAGCAGAATCCTGCGCAATTGAGCCTACGGTTGGGAGGAGAGTCGTCCCCAAAACCCTGTTGCGGTAAGCCTATTTCTACCACAAATAAGCTCAGGTAAGCGTTTAAATTTAATGTTAATAAGTTAATTAGATATCCGTATTTTGGGTTGTTACATGCATAAACCGGGTTATGCATCCAACACTTGGGAAAGGAAATGAAAAACTTAAAACAACAATTATACAAGCTAAAACAAATCATAACTCCAATGTTCATTCAATAAAATGAGTAAAACAACACTTGGACAAGTCAAGAAAACAAAAGTGGTAGAAAAGCAGGAAAAGACTACAAAAGTAAGACTTACCCGAAAATGTTGCGATGATTGTGCTGCAGGTTCCTAGATTTCCTCGAGAATGCCAGAGCTACAAGATCGAATGTGTAAACGAGCTCTTGGCTTTCCATTAAATATATTTTGACAATTTATGGATTATGACGCGAAGGCCACAAATCTAGGAAAAGGTGACACTTAGTGGCAATTTCCAAAAATAACTCAAGTGCAACTTCGATTGCTAGAAATAGATCCCTATTGTTTGGGATGCCTTTTCTCTTTTTAATTTTTCTTTTTTGGCATGTATCTTTTCCATATTTCAATTTATTCAACGAACAAATTGATTTTTTTTTTTCCTCTATTGTTTTAGATTAGAACACTAGATCTACAAAATTCATTTTTGAGTGCAAAAGTGACTTTTTCATATAACACCTGGGGTTTTTCCAAAAAAGGAAAAAAAGTTTCTTTTTCTACCAAAAAAATTCCTTTCTGTCCAGGTATCTTCATTTCTATATATTCACCTAGCTTAGCATTTCCATCACACTTAGCTTATATTTCCACCCAACATAACATTTCTCTCTAGTTATGTTGTTTCCTAGTGTAAACATTTCTCCAAGGAATTTTTGGAGGATTTGTGAATGTTCGAATTGTGACCTCTGCCACTTTCCTCTTTTCTGTCCACCACTTACAGATAACCACTTAATAATTTCTTGGAAACAAGAAGTATAAATACTCATTTATCGTCTCCAACATCATTTCCAAGAGACATAAATATTTATTTATTATAAAAATTATATACATCAATCAACTAACTTTACTCTTAGCCACACAACCAACATTTCCAAAATATTTACAATTAAATGTAAAACAATAATGTCTCAAAAATTAATTGCACAAAGGGTATCACAAATACAAAATTAAGGATTTTACCATCCCAATGTTAGATAAAATATTATAAATAGTGGTTTGTTTTGGATCATTTTATTTTTGTCATAAAATAGTATCCAAATTGACAAAAATGTTGAAATTTCCTTATAACACTTTTCTCATCATTTTACCTACATATAAAGGTTTATCTTTGGGGGGGGCGGGGGGGAGGGGGGGGTGGGTATATCACTAAGATCAATAACAAAAAGGTAGATGTACAACCAGATGGAGTTGATCTATAATATGGGAATTCTTCTACCAAATGAGAATATATTTCCATGAAAAGTGTTCAACTTATAAATATCATTTCATTAATCAATATATATATCAAATATTAGTCATTTCTTCTTGAAATATTTCCAAATCTTGACCATGGAGTGGTAACATATCTTTAATAAGAATATTTAGAGAAGTGTGTATTTTTTTAATCCATAATTTAAACATAGAAATACCAGTTGGATTGAACAATAGAGTTAGGCTAATACCATTATCCATTGTAGTAGAAAGAGCATGAAAAACACAATGAATATGAGAATATTGCTAGTGCGATTTGTTCCTTTAATAATAATTTTACTATATTCATATTTTTCATAATATAGTGGCATTAAATAATATTCAAAGGAGTCATTTTTTTTTGACAAGCAATATGGTGGACAAATGCCTTCCCAACTGAGTTGTCAATATAAATAGCTTCAAGTTTTCCATTTATTATAAAATGAATAACTTGTTATATAACATCATATGAGGGTATTTTTTGTTTCGAGTTATAATATATATTAAATTCCCTTCACTAAGATTGTGAAGGTAAACAATATTGACATTATTTGGAGTAATTGCCCAAGGCAAAAGTTTCTACACTATTGTAACTTATTTTTACCCTTGTAATATTTTGTAGCTTTTCCTTTATTTTCATAAATAAAATAAGTAAAATAAAAATAGAGAAAAATAAAAAAATAAAAATAAAGAAACAATAACAAATGGATAAAAATTAAAAGAATAAAATAATATCCCTAGTATCGCGTGCACATCCAAATGCCACATCATTTTATTTTTTATTTTATTTTGAATAATACTTAGCATTTTAAAAAGGATTATCTATTTGTAATAAATTGATTTTATTGATTTTTCAAATAGATTTAAATATTTTTTATTTTTGAAAGGATGATATTGGTCCTTCCCAAATCATTGATCCGAATTGCAGGACACCCCGTGTTGCCCACTGTTAATGGAGGGGGGAGGGGGTTTCGCAAAGCGTTTTTCCCAATCCCTCCTTTGGGTATGTGGTATACCTGCATCCATTGTGGTACCCCCCTACCAAGAACAATAAACAATCCTCTCACCCACCCACAGACCATAATTCCATCATTCATCCCTCTGTTATTCCTCCTGTCAATTTTGCACATTGCTAAACCTCCACTACATTTAACCATTGCCACATCCCGAATAAATTGATAACCATCATGTATTTAATCCACCACCAATGTTCGAAACATTAAATTCTCCCCCTCCATCACCATTATCCATTTTTTCTTGTTATAAGCATTTGATTAAGAGCTTATCCCATTAGAAATTATTTTATTTGTTGCATTCTACTTATAGTCAAGAATTCTAGCTCAAATCTCTAGGTAAGCATCGACATTCTTCCAACTTATGATCATCTTATTTTTGGGTAATTGTCCTACTAATCCCTAATAATTTCTTTTTCTTAATGGATTCTCATAAAGAAAAATCCAAAGTTGTAGAAATTAAAATGCTACCTTTTGTAATCAATTTAGATGAATTACCCTTAGTTGACACAATCAAAAATTGCAAAGACCAATTGTGATTTTGACCATTATGACCTTCATAATTGGGCCTTTAAAAATACTAGGATGCTAGTAATGAATTGTCATTCTAGGAATCCATATTACCTTAATGTATATTCCCTTAAACCTACCATGCTCCAGATTTCATTTCCTGGTTTGAAGATCACTATCTCCCAAGTGAGGGAGTTATCATTGCTAAAAACAATGCAACATTGTTTAATGTAACCCTTGAGTCAATTTTCCAATCCCCTCAATTACACTCTCAAGAATCCCTACACATGTTTTCTATTGATTCATTAATGAATATTTACCAAAATCTTTCCTTTTCTGAAAGAGATCATATTTTTAAATTTTTTATGCCTAAGAATTATGAATTACCCAAGACCAATCCTCCCTATTCAGTTGTCACGTTCCTTGAGATGTCTGGGTAGGTCATTTCCTTAACTTTTTTTCTATTAGGATACTGTAGTGATGAATGGGCTGATGAAGTAATTTTATGATTTTTACCATTATTTTCCTCTGGTAAAAGGACTTCAGTTATGTTCAACTACAATAAGTTCCTTTCAAACATTATTCATGAGAAGTTTTTGAAGTTCAAGTGTTGAAGGCTCTTTCAAGCACCAACCACTTTTGATTTATCTGTTTCAATATCATCAGTCAAATATATTTAATTCTCCTTTGCAAAAGTTGGATATTACTAGCAGTCCACTCTCATATATTCATTTGAGTTCAATAGTAATAAAGACTTCTGAGGGGTTCTCCTTTAGTTTGTTTTTCAATCAATTATTGTATGTAGAAAATAGTTTATTAAATAGTGATGTTGTTCTTAGGATTTCTATTGAAATTAAAATAATTTTACTTCTTATTGAATAGTTAGAGATTGGAAAATGGTATTTATACCAGAATTTTACAGGATCTAGGAGTTATGGATGATAGCTAAAACCATACAACTTGTCTATATTCCTCCCAATGATAATTTATTATCTTGAATATATTATACAAATGATGAATGTCTATGATGCTAATTTTTTTCTAGAAAAAAAAAAGGCTCAACTTAAATTGAAACCATAGGTTGGCCGATTGATAGACAACACAAGAGTTGCATAGAAAGTGGTAGATAATTTATTGAAATAGATGAAGTTCAAGTTGAGTTTTAGTTGGTCCTATGACCCACTAAGCATTATATCATCAGTCAGATTTGCACAAAAATCAACACCTTATGTTCATGTTGTTAAACCAAAGATTGAGCAATTTTCCAGTAAAGAATAATGGGAGGAAAATGCTTTACAAGAAGTCAAGGAAGCAATGTCTAGTCAGACAATGTTAGAGACACCAAAGACCACACAGAAAGAATTAAAAATTCAAAGGGAAACTCAGTCATCATCGGGATTAGATTTACATCAAAAAAAATTTAATGTCATTAAAATAAGAAAGAAAACAACTTGTGTGGGAGAAGAGTCCTCAGAATTTAATACTTCTGAAGGACCTTATACGATAATTATCATAGGATAATCACCATTTTCACTCTAGGAGATTGAAGAAACCAACATAGATTCTCCTTATCCTCCTTCCCCTTCTTCAAAGCAACAAAGTATTTTTTTTAATTTCTATAAATAAAATAATAATAATGAGACACTCAAGACTTGCACAAATGTAAAATTTTGGAAAAAATCCACTACAACATAGACTAGACTACTTTCATCATTAGACAGTGAAAGGGAACAGTTCCAATTGGTAGTTTTGGAACCAAATATTCGTGTAGCTAAAATGACTAAAGACTATAAAACTTACTTGTTTTCCTTTGATATAAAACATATTCATCCCATAGATTAGATTGATCTACATAAGGAGGGAAGATTATTTATACATCTTTGGAAAGTTCTTCCATGACATATTCTAAACTGAAAGCATCATTAAATAATATTCATTCTCAATTAAAGCTAGAAAAAGTTTCTTCTCTAGCTAAGGATACCATAATTAAGGGACTTTAGAATCTAGTTTTCAAATTAGGACTGAATCCTAAAGATGTAAAAGAAACAGAAGAGATAATAAAAAATAGGAATGTTGATATCCAACCATTGAGGAAACAGTTTAAGCTACCTGCAAGTGAACATCCACAGTCTCAAGAAGTTAGTCAGTTAGAGAAGGAAAGAGAGAACAAGCTTGAAATGATTGTTGAGAAAAACATGCAAATTCAAAAAATGGAAGCAGAAATGGAAACATTGATTAAGGAAAGAGCGACACAATTTATCACTACAGTGGGTACTTCTACAACAGGAACTTCTATAACAACATTTTCTACAGCAGAGATAGAGCCCATTATTCAAACTTCAGCTAAGCAGTTGTTAAAGGTCATGGGATATCTATGCTTGAAGGATATGGAAATTGAGAAACTTAGAGTGAAGATTGAGAAGATTCGAGAGAATAAAATTAAAACTGATAATGCATATTTGGCCAAAATACATAAAAATTACAAGTTAACTAAGAAATTAGAAATTTTTGGAAATGAATCATTTATTGCATAGACTTTATCTCAAGCGAAAGAGAAAATATATATTGATATTAATGCATCTTTGACTGAATTATGCCCATCAATCGAAATTATTTTTGAGCAAGAAGATTCATTGATGAGGTCAAAGGTACTAGTAGAAGAGATTAAAGAAGATATAGGTCATAAGCGAAGAGAATATATTAGGATAATCAAAGGCCCACATTCCCAGAAAAGGAAGAACTTGAAGAATTTGGAAGTAAAGACAGGGTTGATGTAGTCCTAGAGACAACACATTTTTTGAAAAAGAGAAATATAATGTTACAGCTGGAGAATAGGTGCCAAGAAATAGAAGCACAAATCAAGAAATTCCATAGAAATATTAATGATTTGTGCCAAAAGGACTCCCAGATTTGCGAAATTCTAGTGGTATATTGATCCCACTAGAAAATTGTCATCACACATTACATGAGATAGCAACAGATAAAACTAAATTTACCAAAGTCGTAGGGATAATGACTACTAAATCTTTCCTGGAGGGCCTAAAATATGATTTGTTTATTAAACATAAAATTCAACTTTTATTTTTAACTAGTCCTACTTTTGAAAAGTGTATAGAAGTTGATGGGTCATATAGGAAGTTAACCAAATTTTCTATCCAAAATGATAAAAGATTGGATAAATTACTTGAGTTCATCGAATGAAATAGAATGCAAAATTTCAGTGACCAAAAAACAAAAAAACAAGAGAAGAAAGCAGAATAACAGGGACAACAAATAGAAAATTCATTTTCAAGTAGTAGTCATTAAACAGCAGACTCAAAATGTTTTTTGAGTGTCCAAATCAGTTTAGAATAGCTATTTTTCTGTTCATTTTTTGTAAATATCTAAATTTCAGTTTGTAGTAAATTTTAATTTGATATTCAGATAGTTGGAGTTAGAATCCATAAATATTTTGTAATTCTAAGAAGACAAGGTTGACCCCTTGCAACGAATGAGTGACATGATTGTAAAGTCGAAGCTATTTCTAAAGATAATTGAAGGATTCTAGATTCTTTCCCAACAAATTGTGTATATATGTGAGTTTGTTACGAAACCAACTCACAAAAAGATAGAAAAGATAGATCAACGCCTTAGAGTTCAACCTCTTCGAGGGGGAAACCTCCTTAACATTACAAAAATGAACTATTCTTGGATGATACAAATGACAAGACCTCCTTTCTATATATAGGAGTCTAAGGGGTCATAATATAATCAGAGCTGACATAACAATAATAATGTAAGGGCACAATAATACCAATAGTGGGCTTCTATGGGGCACAATCGTAAAAATATGGGGACTACATGGGCACAACAATAGACTAATGGGGTTGTACTAATAACAAGAAGGGGTTACACTAGTAGAATAGGGACCTAACATGCCCCTCTCCTTCAACAACTATTTTCCTCAACGCTTGAGTAGTTCTTGATGCTTCTGTATAAAGATATTGTCCTCCAATGTGGATTCTTTAGTGTGTAAGTTCTTCCACTTGAGGAGATACTCTGAAATTGATCGATTTCATAGCTTTCAGTTTCTTGTCTCTGTGACTGCTCGAGGTTCCAATAAGTTCTTTCCTTCCTCGTCAAGTTCTGGCAATATTGTTTGAACTGGGATATTCTTCAACTTTTGAATGAGTGGACGCACTTCTTTATCCTTCTTCCATTCATCCATTGCTTCATTTATCCAATCTGGTTGCATAATAGAGATAGCACAAAACAATGCTTCCACATGCTCATCCTTTCTTGAGAGTGCATCTACAACAACATCTTGCTTCCTTTTTTTGTATATGATTTCAATGTCATAAACCAACATATTTGTGACCCATTTTTTTTGTTCTTCTAAAGATAATCTTTGTTCTAAAAGGTATTTAAGAATATCATGATCCATTATTACCTTGAAGTGTCCTCCCATTAGGTAAGGTTGACATTTCTTAAGTGCTTGTAGTATTGCCAACATTTCCTTCTCATAAATAGCTTGCTTGAGATGTAGCCATAAAAATACTGAATCACCTACAACAAAAATTCTTTCACTACAATGTTGATCTCCCTGTTGTTTCATTCGATTCTACACCGAAGTGGTATTATCCTTTAAAAGTTGGAGAACTTGCTGATGCTCAATGTGATCTTTCACTTCTTGAATCTTTTTCTTCTTGATATGTCCTTCTATCTTGAGAGTTTTAGGAGTGGTAATTTCTTCCAATGCATTACAAGATATGCTCTGCTTCATTTCTTGATGCTCAATGTGATCTTTCACTTCTTGAAAATTTTTCTTCTTGATATGTCCTTCTATATTGATAGTTTGAGGAGTGGTAATTTTGGTGAATGCATTACAAGATGTGGTTGGATTGATTTCTTCTTTATCAATGTGAACTTTCACTTCTTAAACCTTTTTCTTCTTGACATGTCCTTTTATCTTGAGAGTTTGAGGAGTGGTAATTTCTACGAATGCATTACAAGATATGGTCTGATTCATTTCTTGATGCTCGATGTGATCTTTCACTTCTTAAACATTTTTCTTCTTGATATGTCCTTCTATCTTAACAGTTTGAGGAGTGGTAGTTCTTGTCAATGCTTTACAAGATATGGTCAGATTCATTTATTCTTTCTCTAGGGTCAGTTCCTCATGTGTATCCTCTTCTTTTGATGTTTCTTGATCCTTCTCTTCCTCTTCTCCGCAATCAATGTGAAATAATTTCTTCTCAACACACTTATGACCTTTAATGTATTTGCGATCAGAATTTTAACAAATCCCTTTCTTCTCCTTTTTCTTCGAATTGTTGTGGTGTCAACCTTGTAGGTTGTGGAAGGCTAGGAGAAACAACACTTCCAAGGGTAGACTTCCTTGTTTCCATATTTTTCCTTTATACTTTGCTTTGCAACCTAAATGCCTTCTCCAATGAATCAGGTTCCCAAAGACAAACCTCATGTTGAATGTTATCCTTTAAAGTCCCTATCGAGACATCAATCCTCTACTTCTCTGGAATATAATTTTCCCTTATATTCAATTTTTGAAAGTCCTCAATATGCTCTCCCATTGAACACTTTTGTTTGAGATTTATAAATTTTCCAAAGAAGGTGTTACTCTTTGTATCCTTATAATGGGCTATCATTTCCTCCATAAAAATTGATCACGTAACATGTGATTTACGAGAACAAAGCCCTTTGTACCATAAAAAATGATTCGATTCTAAATATGAAGATGAAATGCATACCTTTTGTAGTAGCTGCACCTCATGTAGAGAAAAATATTGTTCCATTTGTAGTATCCAATTTACAGGATCCTTGCCATCAAACTTCCTCATATCGCCTTTTCTTGATTTTAGGAGCTTGATCTTGAAATGATTGTAGCTCTATAATTCCTGATCTCCAAGTTCTGAAATTATGTCCTACAATAGCCCCTTGCATCCTTTTTCTAAACCTACAAGTCTAATCAAGATTGGATTCTGCAAGGAAGATTTATTTCAAATCTCCCACGATGACTTGATTATAGACTGGTTCAGTAGAGTGAACTTATACAAAGTGCCATGTGTCATTGTTTCAACCTTAGGACCTGAAACCAATATACAAAAAACTAAAGTCTATCCTATTTCTGCAACTTCTTACGAAATTTCAATTTGATGCTCAGAGAGACAGTTATGATGATTTTCCCAAGGCCATTTGTTTAGGATGTAATTAGAGAGTTTGCATAAACCATAAATGTATTGGACTATATCTCCGAACATGTAGTGAACCAAGATCTGAAATTTCGTTTTGAGCTTCCCCCAAATTGTGGCTCAAATAAGTTTTAATTTTAGAGTCTTATACTTCACCAAAAAACAATTATAGCACAAATTCCATGATGACCTGTTTGAGATGGAATTCTGGAGTTTTCAAAGACCCTAATTTCCTTAGATCATATCTCTGAAAATATAGTGATTCAAAATTTGAAATTCAGACCCGAGGTTCAGTGAGTTGTCGACTCAAATGGTTTTGTTATTTAGAGTATGAAAATTTGTCGCTAAAAATTTATAGTGAAAATACCACGATGACCTGTTTGGAGCAGTGAAACCTTAGAATCGAAAGTTGTCATACCAAATGTTATGAAACCAGCTCAAAAAAATAGAAAAGATAAATCAACACCTTATAATTCAACCTCTTCGAGGGGGAACCTCCTTTACATTACACAAATGAATAATTCTTGGATGATACAAATTAACATCCCTCCTTTCTATATATAGGTGTCTAAGGTGCCATAATATAATCAAAGTTGACATAACAATAATAATGTAGGGGCATAATAATACAAGTAGTGGGCTTCTATGGGGCATAATAATAACAATATGCGGAGTAAATGGGCACAACGATATAATAAGGGGGGTGTACTAATAATAATAAGGGGTTATACTAGTAGCATAGGGACCTAACAGAGTTTGTCTTATTGTTCAGTTATGTTTTTCATATTGATTTTTTCACATGTTCAAGGTAACATAGAAGTTTGGGAAAGGCTAGATTGAATGTCAATTTCCCTGAAATATCCTACAAAGTTATAATTATTAAAAGATATTAATTAATTGAACAATTTGTCTCAGTTAATTCCTCTAAATATTTTAATTTTTTCCCTTTGTAATATCTTCAACATGTATTGATTGGTTGTAGAAAGCTTCTACATGCATCTATTGTATACGTTAAATTAGATGTTTAATATGAATGTTTAACAATTATGTACCTTCTTAGTTTCTACTTTTCAAATCAATTTATATTTTGATTCTGTTAGGAATGAAAATCAACACTTTTGTTTTCTCAGAAATATTTAGAATTTAAAAATGTATAAAGGATTAATGCATTGGTAATATAATTAAATCAAAACCTTACTTAAATTCTTTGGCATAGTCCCAGCCAAGAATTGTCTACAAGATACAACATATATTAGTGTCGTTGTCAGGGTACGAAGCGTGAAGATTATTTTCCCTCGGAAAACGATTAGACTTGCGTCCTATTAGTGGATAATAGGTTAGTAGGGTAGAACATTTGATGTCATGACACCACATATTAAATCTGGCTTCACACTGGCATACCATATCTCAATCACATCAAAAGCTTCTCCCTCCTCTGCTATATCCATAGAGACTTATGATAATTGCATCTATTATACGTAGGTTAGAAGCCTCTATTGTTTTTTCTTCCTCTATTTTATCTAAAGTACCCTCATAATCTGACCCTTTTTCATTAACTCCAATACCTGTTGAATTATCAGATCTTCGTACAAAAGTTTTAGAACTACTTTCTAGAGGAGTAGATCTTCAAACTGCATTATCAGTTCATCACCTTGAGACCTTTGACCATCCTTATTACTATTTAGAAATTTATGATAACAAAGAAGATATTGAAAGTTACCTCCTTCAATTTGAACCATTTCATTTCAAATCTTCTACTCTACATACTTAACCCTCTACTACTATTAAACCTAAAGAAGATCTTAGTATTTATACTAATCCTCTAGCTTATGAAGATCTTGAATTCTTTTTCCTGAAGTTCATAAATTGGTTATTAACTCTCAATTTTTCAAAATCGTAAACCTCCATCACAATCATCTTCAAGTAAAGTTATTTCCTCAAAACAGATAGTTCCATTAGAGTAAAATCGATGGATTTCAACAAAGTGGAAGCTCAATATACAACATTTGTTCTTCCACCAAAAGCTCAACTCCATGCTTTTCTTGATGTGTATTTGAAACATTTACCTAGATTTTATGGATAAATTGTGTCATCTATAGAAGATTACTTGGTTTCATTCCTTGATTTTGCTGACAACATGAATATTGAGCATGAAGATATTTAACAAGAATTTTTTATCAATCATTAGAAGGAAATGTTAGAATATGGTTCATGCAACTACAAGAAAATTAGGTTAATTCATGGGCTAAATTAATCAAAATTTTAAAGAATTAGTGGGGAATTAGAAAGGATAATGTATACTATTTAACGTAATTTAAATATTTGAGAAGGAATCCTCATGAACCTATTGTTGATTTTAATAAGACATTCCATAAAATTTATAACAAGATGCCCCCAGATTGTAAACCTCCATCCAGTGCAGCTAAAGTTAGGTTTTCTAAAGAATTTGAAGATGATTTTTCTATAATGCTTAGATAGAGAAAATATGAAACTTTAGTAGACATGATAACTAATGCAATTGAATTAGAATCTATAGGTCAACATCTAGTAAATTAAAAGAAAAGGTATAAAGGGCTAAAAAGAAAATTAAATATAGAGAGGAAGGTACCTCGTCATCAAAACTAATGATGAAGAGCATAAATTGATGAAATAACCTCTTTACTAAGAAATATGTCTAATAAAATTTCAATAATGGAGGCTCAACGTAGAAGTCTCTAAATCGATTCAATCTTCAAGTGTAGATGGAGAGGGGGATGTGCTTAGTTTACAAGATGAAAAACCTTCAGTTGTTTTTCGTCCTAGTTCATATATGATTGATGAAAGCATACCTCTTCTTTATGTCACATTGAAAGTTCATTATTACCTTTTATACAATTTTCTATTAGATTCTGGTGCTTCCCATAATCTAATGCCTAAAGTAACGACGGATCAACTTTAGTTGCAAATCACTAGACCATGTCATGATTTGTATACTTTTGATTCCAAGAAAGTACCTTGCTTGGGATTAATTAAGGATTTAGTTGTAACACTTGCTCAAATCCCCGTGAAAAGTATAATATTGGACATAGTTGTCAGATATTCCCCCAAAATTTAGAATTTTATTGGCAGGATCTTGTTGTGCTAAGTTGGAAGGAAGTCTATAAATGGACATGTCATATGCTACGATTCCCGTTTATAGAGGTGAACATTTAATCCTATACAAAGAAGCAAAATTTATCAATACACTTTTTAAAGAAAATCATGCAATTAATCATCCAATTTATGTTATTGATCAAGATTTTTGATGCTTTACTATGGCTATTAATGATCTTTCAAATTCTCAAATCAACATTGATGAAATTGTCAATACACCTTACTTTTGAAAACTTGACATATAAAAAATGTACTTTGATGGAGCATTTTCTAACCATGGGGCTAGGGTTGGAATTGTACTCATTTCTTCTAACAAGAAAAATATAACCCAATCCTTTAAATTAGATTTTAAAGTCATAAGCAATGTAGCATAATATGAAGCCCTATTTTACAATTGGAGTTAGCTAAGGGTTTGAAAGTTCAAAACTTGGAAGTATATGTTCATTCATAATTGGTTGTAAAATAGATCAGGAGGCTTTGTCAAACCAAGTATCCTAGGCTCATAGCTTATAGAAATGAAGTTTGGGATTGTGTATAAAATCATTTTCAATCCTTCAATATCGCAGCAATCCCAAGAGAAGAAATTATCTATGTGGATGCTTTGGCAAATTATGCAACTTATTTCAAAATAATTGATACCTTGCAATTAAATTATCATATTGAAGTATAGAAATTCCATTCCTGATAATCTGAAACATTGGCAAGTTTTTGAAGACGATGAGCAATTCAATTTTTCTTACAAGAAATATATGAATTTTCTGCTTTGCATGTTGAAGAAGAAAATAGTGATGAAATCAAATCAAATTAGGGTGATTCAAATTTACATTTAAAACAAAAAATTGATGATCATGATACCATTAAATTATCAAATAGTTACATCTCAAAGGGGTTTGTTCCACTTGAAAAACTTTTTGATCATAATCATGTGTCAAAAACTTCATTACTAAATTCTCAGCAACGAGATGTCCAAGACTGTAATATTTGTACCTCTAAAGAAATCAAGAATGTTAAAATTTCAGCATCTTTGCCTCAAGAAATGAAAGAGAAATATATCAATATTTTTAAACACTATAGAGATGCATTGACATGGCCATATGAGGAATTGAAAACCTATGAAACAACGACTATTGAACACAAAATTCCTCTTAAGCTATAAGCTAAACCATTTTAGGAAAAAATAAGAAGAATAAATCTAGTCTTTTTTCCAATAGTTAAGAAATAAGTAAAGAAGCTATTGGATGCAAAAAATTGTTCCGTTAAGATATTCTGAATGGATAGCTAACCTAGTCCTCATTAGGAAGAAAAATGGAGAAATAAGAATATGTGCTAACTTTAGAAATCGGAAAAATTTGTCCTTGAAAGAAAATTATCCATTACCAAATATGGATCAATTACTTCAAAGAGTATCAGGTTCTCACAAGATTTCAATGTTAGATGGTTTTTCTATATATAACCAGATTTTGGTTAGTCAAAAAGGTAGAAAAAAGACATCATTTACAACTCCATGGGGTACATTCATGTAAGCGACGATTCCTTTTGGTTTAATCAGCGTGGAAGAAACATTTCAAAGAGAAATGGATTTGGAATTTGTTGGTAAGATAAATAAATTCATTGTCATTTATCTTGATTATGTAACTATTATTTCTGATTCTAATGATAAACACATGAAACACTTGAGGAAAGTTTTGGAAAGATGCAGAAAATATGGGATTTATTTTAATCTTAAGAAGTCACTCTTCGCAATATAACGAAAGATATTGGGAAATATAGTTTCAAAAGAAGGAATTGTTATTGATCCAAAAAGATTTTCAACAGTTTAGGTAATCAATTTTCCATGAAAGAAAAAAGAAATTAAGTCATTTTTAGGAAAGATAAAGTTTCTAAGAAGATTTATACCTAATCGTGCTGAGATTCTTAAAGATATTACTGATATGCTCAATAAGGAAAATTGAGTTAGATGGAAAGCACATGCTAGATATTCTTTTTCAAAAATAAAAAAGGAAATTTTAGAAGCACTGTTGCTAACTAGTCTAGATTACACAAAAAAATTTAGTATCTTCTAGTTTTCCTGAGATGCTACCATAGAAGTTGTTTTATTGTAAATAAATGATGATCAATATGAGCAACCAATTTCGTTTTTTATTAAGATTATGAGAGATGTAGAACTAAGATATGACATCATAGAGAAATAAGCTTATGCCTTGGTAGAAGCTTTGAAATAATTTAGGATTTATGTTTTACATTCTCCTATAATTGCTTATGTTCCTAACAATGCAGTAAAAACAATGTTGACTCAGCCTAATGCAGATGGAGAGAGGGAAATATGGATTCCTAAGATAATTGAGTTTGATTTAGACATCAAACATACAAAGTTCGTTAAAGGACGTGATTTAGTTAGAATTTTGGTTGAATCAAATTGTAAAACATGTTGTATCAACACTATCATGCAGATTTCAAGTGAAAAGGATTCACAAGAACCTTTTCAGATTCCAGGTGAGAAGAACCTTCTTAGATTTTAGGTGAGAATCATCCACAAGAGCCTTCTCATATCTTAGGTGAGAAGAATCCACAAAAACCTTCTCAGATTTTAGGTGAAAAGAAATCACAAGAACCTTCTTCGAGTATACTTCATGTTTCTCTTCCTTTGAATATTAATGAAATTCCTTTACTACCATATTGGTACAAGGACATAGTCCATTTTATACATGATTTTTAGTATCCTCTTGAATTCACAAAGAATCAAGGAAGATCTTGTAGACTCAAAGCCATGAAATAATATATAATAAATGAAAATTTGTATTAGAAGGATCTTTTAAATATTATCTTACTATGTTTTACCAATAATGAAGCTGAAGGAGTAATTAAGAAATCTCATGAAGCATTTGTGGAGGACATTATGCTTGGAAGGCTACTACATATAAAATTTTGAGAGAAGATTTCCATTTCCCTAAATTTTTTACATAGGTAGGAGCAAAGGTGAGTAGTTGTATCCCATGTCAAATATTTGCAGGAAAACGTAGGTTAGGAACACTTTCCCTTCTTCTAGTATAGATTGAAGCTTCGTTCCTGCAATGGGGATCAGATTTCATTGATGAAGTAGTTCCAACTTCTAGTAATTAACATAGATGGATATTAACAACCAATGATTATTTCACAAAGTCGGTAGAACCAATTCTTGTTAAGAATGCAACTGATAAAGTAGTGATGAGATTTATTGAAGAAAATATATTGTCAAAATTTGGTTTCCCAAGACAAATTGTTACAGAAAATGCACAATCTTTCAACAATATAAAAATGATATTAATTTGTCAAAAATATTAGATTACTTTACATCATTTTATACCATATTATCCACAAGATAATGGGTTGGAAGACCCATCAAATAAAAATCTGATTAAAGTCATCAAGAAAGTATTTTCTAATCATAAAAGAAGTAGGGACAGACATCTTAAATATGCAGTATGGGAAAACAAAGATTCACCTAAAAGATCTACTAGTAAATCTCCTATTCAACTTGTATAGGGAATTGAAGCAATTTTTCCTACACAATTACGTTTCCAGTCATGAAGTTTTTGTAGGAACCATATAAAGAAGTAGATGAATTTTCAAGAACAATCAATCAAATTATTGAGGTAAATCAAGAGAGATGAAGTTCAACAGAAAATTCGACAATATCAAGACTCGATAAAGAGTTTGTTTGACAGGAAGGATACATAAAGGGATTTCAGACAAGGAAATCTAGTTCTGAGATGGGATACTAGAAGAGAAGAAAGAGGCAAGCATGGAAAGTTTGATAATTTATTGTTGGGACATTTTAGCGTTGCAGAAGGGAAGGGAATCAATACTTTAAATTTATAGAACCTGGAAGGAGAGTATCTCTCATTTCCCGTGAATGGGAAATACCTCAAGCACTATATTCAATATTAAGTGTTTACAATTATCATCATTGTAAATTTTTGGGTTTCTTTAAATTTAATCAACAGGTGTGATTTTCACAACATAAACTCTGTAACCCGAGGAGAAGGCACATAGATATGCAAGTTATTTGCATCCCACAAAGGGAGGCAATCCCCAAATGGAGTCGATCTTTTAACTTATTTTTACCCATGAAATATTTTGTAGTTTTTCCTTTATCTTCAAAAATAAAAATAAAAAGAGAAAAAAGAGAAAAAGAAAAAAATCAAAGAAAGGAAAGAATAACAAAGGGATAAAATATAAAAGAATAAAATAATGTCCCTAATATCATGTGCACATCGAAATGATGCATCATTTTATTTTTTATTTTAATATAATAATCCTTATGATTTTAAAAATGATTATGTATTTGTAATAAATCAATTTTAATGATTTGTCAGATAAATTTAAAGATTGTTCAGCTTTGAATTGATGAGATCGGACCTGCCCAAATCAATGGCTCCTCAATAATTAGGAGCCCCCTTGCATTGTCAAATGTTACCGGGGGGGCCGCAATAGTTTTCTCGATCCCGCCTTTAGATATCTGATATACCCACATGCATTATGGTATCCCCCTCCCAAAACATCGAAAACAACATCTACCCCCTTCATAAACCACCATTCCATCATTCTTCCCTCATCTATTCCTCCAACCAATTTTACACATTGCCAAAACCTCCACTACATTTAACCATCGCCATATCCCAAAAAACTTTATCAAATAAATGTCATGAATTTAATCCTCCACCAATGTTTGAAACATCAAATTATCTCACACCATTACCATTATCCATTTTCGCCCATTATCAACATTTGATTAAAATCCTGTCCCATTGCAAATTATCTTCTTTCCTGCATTCTTCTTAGAGTCAAGGCTTCCAGCTTGAATATGCAAGTGAACGCTAGTAATATTCAATCTTAAGATCATCTTATTTCTAGGTAACTATTCTACTAATCCCCAATAATTATGTTTTCCTTAATGGATTCTCATAAAGGAAAATCCAAAGTTGTACAGAGTCCAATGCTACCTTATATAATTAATTTAGATGAATTATCTTTAGTTGACACTCAATTCAAAATTCCATAGACCAATTGCGAGTTCAACCTTTATGAACTCAACAATTGGGCCTTTTACAAATGCCACGATGCTAGTGATGAATTCTCATTGTGGGAATCCCTATTACGTCAATTTATATTCCCTTGGACCTACCATTTTCCATATTTGTTTTCTTGGTGTGAAGCTCTCTATCTCCCAAGTCAGAGAGTTATCATTGATCAAAACAATGAAACATAGTTTTATGTAACCCCTGAGTAAATTTTCGAAGCCCTTCAATTGAGTTCTTAGGAATCCCTACATTTGTTTTGTACTGATGCATTAATATAGATTTACCAAAAACTTTCATTTTCTGAAAGAGCTCATATTTTTTAATCTTTCATGACTGAGAATCCTAAATTACCCAAGATCAATCATCTTTATTCTTCTACCATGTTCCCTGAGATGTCTAAGTAGGCCATTTCATTAGTTTCTTCCCTATTAGGATGCCCCATTGAACAATGGATCTATGAAGTAATTTTAGGAATTTCATCAGTGTTTTCCTCTGGTAAAAAGACTTCGGTTATGTTCAATTATAGTTAATACCTTTTAAACATTATTCATGAGCAATTTTTTGATGTTGAGTGCTCAAGGATCTTTAAAGCACCAATTGGTTTTGGTCTATATATTTCTATATCATCAGCGAGAGAGATTTAAGTTTCCTTTGTAGAAGTTGGATATTACAAGAATTTCATAGTCAATTAGTCATTGGACTTGACGAGTGAGAAATAATTCTAAAGAGTTCTCCTTTCGTAATTTTGTCAATTACTTCTTGTATGTAGAAAATTGTTTACTAAACATTCATGTTGTTCCTAGGATTCCAAATGAAATTAAAATAATTTTACATCTTATTGAACAGTTAAAGGACGGAGAGAATTATTTATACCATAATTTTATAGAAATTAGGATTCATGAATGAGAGCTACAACCATACAAGTTGTCTATCTTCCTCTCAATGAGAATTTTTTCTCTTGAATATATTAGACAAATGATGAATGTAGATGATGTTCATTTTGTTTCTAGAAAACAAAAATATTAATTTAAATTGAAAGCACATGTTTCCCCATTCATACCCAACACAAGAGTTGCATAAAGCGAGGTAGATAATTTATTGAAATAGATGAAGTTCGAGCTGAGTCTCAGTTGGGGTTATGAGCCACTAGGGATTAAATCATCAGTCAAAGTTTCACATAAATCAACACCTTATTTTCATGTGGCTAAACTAGAGATTGAGGAATATTTCAATAAAGAAGAATGAGAGGAAAACACTTTATAGGAAGTTGAGGAAGAAATATCCAGTCAGACAATGTTAGAGACTCCAATACCATAGAGAAATAATTAAAAAGGACAACAAAACCCGAGTCACGACGAGGATCAAATTTACAGAAAACAACTTTGAAGGCCATGAAAATAAGAAAGACAACAAGTGATGAGGAAGAAGATTCCTCATAACTTCATACTTTTTAAGGACATTCCAAAATAATTTTCACACAAGAATCTCCACTTTCACTTTAGTAGATTCAAGAAACTAGTATAGATTCTTCTTCTCCTCCGTCCCCTTCTTCAAGAAACAAATTATTTTTCCAAAATTTCTAGAAATAAAATAGAAGAATAAGACACTGAAGATTTTCACATACGCAAAATTTTGGAAATAATCCCCTACAATGCATCCTAGATTACTTTGAACATTGGACAATGAAAGGGGATAATTACAATTATCATTTTTGGATCCAAAGGTCCATGTACCTAAATATTTTGAAGACTATCAAAATTCCTTCCTTTCCTTTGATACAAAATAAATTCATCTGATAGATTAAATTGATCTACATAAAAAGGTAGGGGAGATGGTTTATAAAAATTTTACAACTTCCACCATGACAACTTCTAAGGTGAAAGCATCACTAAATAATATTCATTATCAATTAAATATAGAAGAAATGTCTTCTCTATCTAAGGGTACCAGAATTAAGGGACTTGAGGACCTCTTTTTGAATTTAGGGTTGGATCCTAAAGATATAAAATAAGAATAAAGGGTAATATAAAACATGAATGCCAATATCTAAGCATTGGGGAAATAGTTGAATGTGCCAACAACTAAACATCCACTAGATCGAGAAGTCAATGAGTTAGCAAAGGAGAAATATAAAATGCTTCAAATGATTGTTGAGAAGAACATACAAGTTTAGAAAAGGGAAGAAGAAATGGAAATGTGTATTAAGGAAAGAAAGCTACAACTCAACACTATAGTGGGTACTTCTACAATAAGAACTTCTACAATTGTAGTCTCTAAAGCAGAGACAAACCCCATTGGTCAAAATTCAATAGAGAAGTTGTCAATGGTCATGGGAGATCTATCCTTGAAGGATATGGAAATTGAGAATCATAGAGTGCAGATTGAGAAGATTGAAGACAATAAAATTAAAACTAATAAGCAATTATAAATTTTTGAAAATGAATCATTGACTGAATAGAATTAATCTCAAGACAAAGAGAAAATATGGACTGATATCAATGCATCTTTGACTAAATTAAGGCCATAAATTGAAATTATCTTTTAGAAGGAAGATTTATTGCAGAGGTCAAAGGCAGCAATAGGAGAGATTAAATAAGATCTAGATCATAAACTAGGAGAGGCTACTAGGATAATTAAAGTACTGCATTACAAAACAAAGGAAGATATTGAAATTTTTTTAATTGAAGACAACAAGAAATGTTTTAGCAAGGAGAAATCTAATGTTACAGCTCGAGAATAAGTGTCAAAAACATATATCCGCAGTTCAAAAAATTCAATAGAAAATTTATTTCTTTGCACCAAAAAGGACTCCAAGATCTGCGAAATTCTAGTGGCCAATTGATTGCACTAGAAAACAATCAACACAGGTTAAATGTGATAAGAACATATAAAACTAAAATTTCCAAAGTCAAAGGGATGATCACCTAGAAAGCTTTCACTGAGTGCCTTGAATATGATTTGTTTATTAATCATGAAATTCAAAATTTATTTTTAATTAAGCCTACTTTTCAAAAGTATCCAAAAGTTGATAAGTCATACTGGAAGTTAACAAAATTTTAAATCCAAGATGATAAAATATGGCATAAATTACTTGAGCTCGTTGAATAAAATAGAATGCAAAATTTCATTCACTGGAAAATAGAGAAAAAAGCATAATAACATGAACAAGAAACAAAAAAAAATCAAATTCAAGCATCAATCATCCAAAAACAATGTCAAAATGTGTACTAACTGTCCAAATCAATTTAGAATAGTTATTTTCTATTATATGTTTGTAAATATCCAAATCAGTTTGGATAATATTTTAGTTTGTAATAAATTTTATTTTGAAATTCGGATATTTGGAGTGAGACTCTATAAATATTTTGTAATTCTAAGAAGGTAGGGTTGAGCCCTTATGATGAATCAATGATAGGATTGTAATGTTCTAAGTTATTTATGAAGATAATTGAAGGATTTTGGATTCATTCCCAACAAATTGTGTATATATGTGAGTTTCTCTTGTTATTCAATTATGTTTTTCATATTTATTTATGCACATCTTCAAGGTAAAATAGTAATTTGGGAAATGCTAGATTGAATTTCAATTCCCTTGAAATCCCATGTAAATTTACAATTACTAAAATATATTAATTCACTGAAAAATGTTCCTTAGTTTTTTTTTTTTTATCAAGTGAGAGTAGGACCATCTACTAATCTGAAAAAAATTACATAATATACATAAGGCAATAAAAGTTGCAAAGGAGAAAAAGCCCACACAACCTCTTATCCAAGCAAGTAAAGAAAATAATGGACACCAAAGAAAAATCCACCCTAAAGGCATCAATCGGGGAAACCAGTGAAATAAAGCCGTTCTATCCTTACTACCAAGCCACCGAAAAACCTTTATTGACGGGGTCCACTGTATCGAATGCCCACAAAACAATGCCAATAACTCCCTCAAAACCTCCATAGAACTTGAAATCCCGAAGACCGTGCGATCAACGTTCAAAGATCCAATGGTCAAGAGGTGATCTCAGGTTGGCAAGAAGCATGCCCTTTATCCATTCAAATGGACCCAAAAAGAGCTATGTGCCATCTTTCTAAACTATTTCGGGTCCAAATGGGGAGATAACCATCGAGCAGCTTAACTGCCTAAAATTCACCAGATGCAAGAGATCCATAAGGGACAGTGCAACTAGCCCAAGCTATAACTGCTGTAATGGGCTTGAAGCAAAAATAAGTCACTGCCTGAAAGAATTTCGGGTCCTGATGGAAACTTATCGGTCATGCTATTTGTCACCCGAAATCCATAGGATGGTAGTGATCGCATAAACTTGCCCACTCAATAACTAAGTAAATGGGTCCAAAGAGTTAAAATGCCATAAACAATGTATTGCGGGTCCATTCATAGACTTATCTTATATGTAGCTTCCTACCCAAAAACCATAAGAATATAGCCTCCACAGTGTAGTTTCCACCCGAAAACCAAAGGTGACCTTCAGTCAGGTGTCTTTCATCCTGCCCACACTTAACTAAATGCCGCTTCCTCATAATGACCCCAATTCTTATGTCTCCATCAATCTTCACTCTACTCATTTCTCATGCTCTGATAGTGATCTTTGTCTTAGGTCGCCTGTCTATGACAGTCTTCCTGCAATCATCCTTGGGGAGCCACCATCCATTCATATCTTTTATCTTTTTTGGAATGGAGTACTTCTCGATTTTCCAAAATATCCGCTAACTTATTAGCTGATCAACGCACATGAACAAAACTAAGGGGTCTCATGGTTTGCAGGTGGGATTGAATACATTGATAGACATGCAATAGCCGCTAGTGTTTCAACACTTTTTCTGGAGCTGAGCCATTTCATATCTTCTTGACCGAATTAATTATCAATTCAGAATCAACTTCAATTATAGTATTATGTGAGTTTGACTCCATCAAGATTTCTAGGCATTGTTCAAGGGCCATTAGCTCTACCATATTACTAGTGACCTTCCCCAAATGACTATGAAATATGTCTTCTATGACACCCTTGTCATCTCTTACTACTCCGCCATAACCAACTATACTAGGGTTTCCATTAGAGGCTCCATCTATATTTCATTTCATAAAACCATGAGGGGGAGGTTGCCTGAAGTCCTTATCTATATGACTGATAGTCTTGTTTCTACCCTGGCAGAAAAGCCCCTGTAGGCGCAAATGAAGAAGAATCTGCTTATCCTGGTCTTAAGGTTGGTTCTCAAGGGATTTCTTTAGAAGGTTTCCTACAGTCTCTTTGAGTTGTCTTAAGATTTGAGCCATAATACTCTGACATGAACCAGTTCTATTCTTGGAGATCCTATTGTTGCGTTCTCTCCAGACATACCATATTAGAAATCTTGGAACTATGGCCCAAGCTTTGTTGATTATATCATTTTCATAGAAGTTTCGCCTCCAATTCCTCAAAGTACTTGTGATGCTACAAATGTCCCTGTCCGTTTTTTTGAAGATTTATGCTACGCAATTCCACTAGGTAGATGTGAATGCGCAGAGGTTGAGTAGGTGTTCCGTTGTTTCCTCTTGTGATTCACATAGCTGGCAACTAGATGGACCAACTATACCTCTTTTCCAAAGGTTTTCCCAAGTCAAAATTTTTTTATGTTGCACCAACCACATTAACAGTTTCATTTTCATCCAGTATTTGTTCTACCATAGGGCCTTCCATACCTTATCAAGGTTTGGAAAATTGAAACCTTAGGGCGATTCTCTTGGCTTCTTTGAGGTTGAAGCTGAATTCATTGTTTTTTGCCATCTCATATGGTTTGAAGATGTTGAAGTCAGAATATTTCTCTATTCCAAGATAGTTGCAAGAGCTTCTGCCTAGGCCTTAAAAGGGGAGTCATCGCTATATACCAGGTTCTTCCATGTTATCCATTTTCCATCATTTCTATCCTGATCCCAGAATTCATTTACCCTGAGTAAACCTTTGACTTCAGTATCATTCTTGAGATTGGTAAATTCTTCTCTTAATAGGTTAGGTTCCTGATGCGAATTGTCCTCCCAAAACTAAGCTAGGTTTCCATACCTAATCTCCTAGAAACTATGTTTCTGAACAATGGCTTTATTCTCCCAAGCTTTGTTATAAATGTTGGAGCCTTTGATGAGCCCAGACATTCGAATGTGCTCCTTTTCTTTCAAATTAGTTGCATATTTTTGTTCCATATCTTGGCCCAAGGGGATACCAATTCCTTTAGCCATCTCCACCAAAGTTTTGCCCCCAAAGATTTGCTTAGGGCTTCAAGGTCATTAAGTCCCAAGACTCCATGTGTCTTGGGTTTATAGATTTTTTCCCAAGCTACAAAGCCCATTTATTTTACTCTTCCCCCTTCCCCCAAAGAAAACCTCTTTGGATATTTCTAATGTGTTGCACAACTCCTTTAGGAGCTGGAAGGGCTGAAAACATGAAAATGGGGGCAGTTTGTAGGACAGATTTTGTAAGCACTAGTCATCTTACTAAATTCAAAGGCCTTTTTGTCCATTTCCAGGTTTCGTCCTATAGTTTATTAGTGACTTTATCCGAAACCACCTTACTTAGGGGTTTATCTATGAGAGGTATTCCCAAATATTTGGAGAGAAGCTGATCTGTTTGAAAACCTAAAATTGTGGTGTGGTTTCTATCAATAGAAATGTAAGTATTAAAAAATAAAATCTTTGATTTATTAAGGCTTACCTTTGTACCCACAACCATAGAAAATTCATTCAGTATATGCTTGAAGGAAAGAGATTCCTTGACTATGGGGGTACCCTGCAGCATGGTATCATCCACAAATTGTTGATGAGTCAAGGCATCCCCATTTAGGGTGAGTTTATGACCCTAGATTTTTCCTTCTGCTTTGGTAGGTTTGATCGCATTGCCTAAATCTTCCATCATGAGAATAAAGAGGAAGGGTGAGAGTGTATCTCCTTTTCTAAGTCCTCTCGAAGACTTAAAGGTTTTTGATGGTGAACCATTAAGCAGGATTGAAAAACTAGAGGTAGTAACAAGGGCCATGATCTGAAAATCACCCTTTGAGTGATCTCAATTAAATAATTATTGAATGAAGGTATTACAAACTCATGTGTTTCTATGTGTCTATGTTATTTTAGGCAATGGATCGATCAGATTGAAAAATACACAGACACTAGAAAATGGAAAATAGTAGAGAAACATAGCAGGAAAATACAAGAACACAACAATTAATAAGGAATTCACCCTATCCTCCAGGGCTACATTTCTAGTCTAGCTTTCAGTAGTGGCCTTCTTTTATTGTTTCTTTAAAGTATAGAATTACAATGAGGAGCTCAATTAGAGTCTCTTGAAATAGAACTGCTTCGCAGGGTGGTCCTTGGATTCCCCAAGCCACTAGAGTGCACAGAATCTTTTCCTTACCATCTCTTGACCTTTATGGTATTTAAGGGGAGGAGCCCAATGTGGTGCTCAGTTCCCGACAGATCCTCTCAGGGATGGCTTGAACCTCTCAAGCTCTTTGGTGCTCGACGCTGCGTGTGGTCAGCTCGGCCCTTTATCTTTCTACTTTTTGCTTCACTGTGTTTTCACTTCTCTAACTTCGTCTTATTCTCTCTGGTTCTTCCTCTTGGTGTTCTCTCTCAGTGCCCTGATCTAATACAATCATGGTACTTCGATTATTTTTCATGGATCCAATTCAGATCACTATCTTCCCACTGAAAAAGCTTTTGGACCACTAAAAGTTGGTTTTCAAGCATCAACTAAGTGAGGGTACTATTGTCTCACTTGTCCAATCTCGATCCACTTTGCACTGCTCAACTTTGAGCCCTTGAGCCCTACTCTAAGGTACTCAACATCTTCTTTATGCATCGTCCTCACCTTCTTGTCTAGAACTCTGTCTTCCTACAATTCATTAAGATATTTAGGTAGCAGGTCATCAATAGAAGGAAATTGACTTTGCTCTTTGGGATCCTCAATTAGAGAGGGTTCAAACAATCTCAAGCAATCTACATTCATGACTGAGTATATGTGCATGTAAGCTGGTACATCGAGGCAAAAATCATTTTCACCAATTTTCTCAAGTTTTTTTAAAGGTCAGTACCTGATAGCCTTCAACGTTTTACCTTCACCTTGCATCCTATCCTTGCTGATGTACAACAAGACCTAGTCACCAAATTGGAAACTATGCTCCATCTACTGCTTTTCATGCCTAGCCTTGTATTTGGCTTGGCCCTTTTCTAGCTATTCCTGTATTGCGTGGTGGATCTCCTAGATTTTTCAATGAACCTAGTTGTCGTGTCCACATCATTGTGTCCTTCAACTGTGGTATCTTTAGAAAAGACATAATCCAAAGGAGACCTTGGTGTAAAACCAAAATAGGTCTCAAAAGGAGATCTCTGTGTGGAAGAATGTTTTGCTTTGTTGTAAGCATGCTGCACATAAGAAAAATTTTCATCCCAAAGCTTAGGATGTTTGCTGCAATATCCTCTGAGTAACTGGATCAGTCCTATTAGCTACTTCTATCTGACCATCAGTTTGTGGATGAAAATCTATGATTTTGTTCAGTTTGGTTTCCATCAGTTCCCACGGACTTGACCAAAACTTCCCCACAAATTGGGTGTCTTGATGATATACAATGGATGTGGGTAATCCAAAATGAACCCATACATGTTCAAAGAATGGTTTTGCGGTTTGTTCAACTGTAATCTGTTTATTACAAGGTATCAAAATACACATTTTTCTGAACCTATCCATAACAATATATAGATAATCATGAACTTTCCTATATTTAGGTAGTCCTCCAACAAAATCCATGGAAACACTTTCCCAAGGGTGAGAATGTACTAGTAATGGAGTGTACAAGCCTAGTTTTCTGTTGCTGGGTGATGAGCCCCAAAAATGGGTAATTATATGGTCTCATTTAGCCTCTTAATTTGACTTAGTCTACCATTCCCATTAGTTTATTGCATTTTTTTTATTATATTTATGCTAATACAATGAATTGGGTTAGTCATTATGCCAAAAACTCTAATGTGTTCTTTATGCAAATTTTTGGTCAATTTTGAGACAAAATCAAAGGTTTAAATGAGCACTTGGTAGCCAAATTCGTGGAAGAAAAATGGAGAGGATTTGTATGAAGGTGTCCCCTTCATTTATGAGCCATTACCTTGAATTCTCCATCAAAAACTTGGAGCACAAGGGGCAGCCAAGCAAGTCAAGTAGGACTGTTGTTAACTGCAAGTTTTGGTAACCGAGTCCCTAAAGTTTAGGAGAATTGTTGGAGTCCTCAATTTGTATAAATAGGAAGGCTTAGGGCCTCATTTTAGTTAGTCATTTTTTAGTCATTTTTTAGCGAGTTTGTAGGCAGGAGTTAGTTAGATGTTAGTTAGATTTTAGTCAGTAGGTTAGCTCTGCATTTCAGCACATTTTCAAGCTTTTTCTTGTAGACAGTTTTTGGGATGTAACTATTATTTATTGATCAATAAATATGAATCCAGCTTTACACCAGGTCTGATATTTCCTAGGAGGCTGTAGCTCTTGGGTTTGGGCCCAATCCAAGTGCCAGTACCTCCTTTCTGTACTTTTATGTGTCTTTGTTGCATTCATAGAATAATTTTTGTTATCTACATTAAGATCTTGCTTTGTTACTTAGGTTGTTTTTAATAGCTTTTCATGCTTCAGGTTGATTTGATAGATTGGTATGTAGGTTTGAACACCTTACAAAAATTACCTGCATACGAATTCTAAACCACAGGAAAAATAAAAATGCGAGAGAATAACACATAAAACACATATACATAGAGATTTCCCACTGGATCCCAAAACCGGGATTACCAGCTTGATTTTTTCATTATTTTCCTTTCAATGTTACAATACATATTTATACATGTCGAAGCATCCAATACCATGGAACGAAAACCATCCGTCCAAAAACATGGACCAAAATCCATAGGTAGGTTCGCCCAACCTAATATAGGGTCCAAAAAAAAATTTCCTGGGGCATTGCCCCGAACCCCTTAGAGAGGGGCTACTCACCCCCCTAAAACCCCCGAGACAGGGGGGCTACTGCCTCCACTATGACCCCCCCGCTACACAATCGGCGGAACGAAGGTGGGGCTTCGCCCCCCTCTAACCCCCTGGTTCACTACGTATGTTAGTGGTGGAAAGAATATAACGCAGCCCAACAATCTCCCACTTGTTGTTTTCCTTTCACAAGGGGCCACAAGAGAGTTAGTCATTTTTCTAGCCCTAAAATGCCCATTTTCTCTCTACACCAAGATAACTTCTCAGAGCTCACAAATTTTGTCAATGCATCTGCAGTATTCCTTAAAGTGTCCACCTTTGCCAGCAACACCTTTTTGTCTTCTATCATATCTCTCACAAAGTGATATTGAACATCAATGTGCTTTGTCTTTGAATGATAAGCAGGGTTCTTTGCCAAGAAAATTGCACTTTCGCTATCATAGTCTATCCTTATAGCTCCCTGTACTAACCCCATACTTGAACACAATATCTGCAACCAAACTGCTTCCTTGCTTGCATGAGTGGCTGCCATGTATTCTGCCTCTGTAGTTGATAGTGCCACTACAGATTGTTTCTTACTCATCCAACTGACTGCACCTCCAAATAGGTTAAACGCATACCCACTTGTAGATCTTCTCTGATCTAGATATCTAGCCCAGTCTGCATCAACAAAGCCACAAATATCCAACACTCTGTCCAATACTGGTCTTCCTTGGTACCACAAACCATAATCACTAGTGCCACGCAAATACCTGAAAACCCACTTCACTGTTGTCCAGTGCTCCTTCCCTGGTTTTGACATAAACCTGCTCAATACTCCCACTTCATGTGCAATTCCTGGTCTAGTATAGACCATTTCATACATCAAGCTACTGACTGCACTTGCATATGGAACACAGGACATGTCCTCTTCCTCTTCTTGTGTCTTGGGACACTGTTCAGCAGATAACTTCACACCTACAGGAATAGGAACCTTCACCGGTTTACTATCCTAAATATTAAACCTTTTCACTATTGTCTCGACATACTTCCTCTAGTTTAACCAGAGCTTCCTCTTTGCCTGATCTCTTTTAATTTCCATGCCCAAAATATAGTTTGCAGAACCGATATCTTTCATGTCGAATTTGGAGGACAATTGGGTCTTCAAATCCTGGATAATTTCTTTGTCATTTCCAACCAGCAACATATTATCCACATACAAGACCAAATAAATAACATGGTCACCAATTAATTTCAAATACACACAGTGATTTGCTTTGCTTCTGGTGAAGCCAAGTCTCCGTATAAATGTATCAAATTTCTGATACCACATCCTCGGTGACTTTTTTAACCCATACAAAGACTTCTTTAACTTGCATACCAGTTCTTTCGTACCCTTCACCGCAAAGCCTTCAAGTTGCTTCATGTAGATTTCCTCTTCCAAATCCCCATGAAGAAATGTTGTCTTCACATCCATCTGTTCTACCTCAAAATCAAAAGCAGCAGCAACATATAAAAGTAATATAATATAATTTATCTTGGCAACAGGAGAAAAATATCACCAAAATCAATTCCCGACATCTGGGAATAACCTTTTGCTACCAATCGAGCTTTGTATTTCTCCACCTTCCCTTCTACATTTGTCTTCTTATTGAACACCCATTTGCTACCAATGGGTTTCCTTCCAGCCGACAACTCCACCAGATCCCAAGCTTCATTTTTGTGCAAAGATGTCATTTCATCAACCATGGACTCTTACTAGAGTTTTCCATCCTCTGAATCCACTGCTTCCTTCACAGTTCTGGGATCATCATCAGTAATAGACAAAGCAAAATTTGAATAGAAAGCAGACGGACTATACCTTTCTGGTTGCCTTCTTTCACAAACTGATCTTCTCACAGCCGGAGTTTGTGGCTCTTCATCTTCTGATTCCTCCTCTGCTACAGATTATGATTCTTCCTCCTTTAGTTCAAACACTATCTTCACAGGTTCCTTTGGTTGGACTTCATGTTTAATAACATCTTTCACCTCTCTGACACACCACATCTCAATGTACAACAACCTTCCGTGTGACTGGGTTCTAAAGCTTATAACCCTTTAAACCATACTTATACCCAATAAAGATGCACTTTTTAGATTTACTATCCAACTTGGTTCATTTCTCCTTTGGAACATGTACATATGCATCACATCCAAATACCTTCAGATGTGAAAGAGAGGGTTTCTTGCCAGTCCATACTTCTTATGGAGTCTTATCATCCAACACTAATGAAGGTGACTTGTTGACCAGGTAACATGCAGTATCAACCACCTCTGCCCAGAATTCTTGTCCTAACCCGACACCATTGAAAATGCTTCTTGCCCTATCCATCAACCCCTTTTTGATTCTTTTTGTGACTCCATTTTGTGGAGGTGTATATGGAGTAGTCTTCTGTTGTGCTATACCACACTTCTTATAGAATTCTTCAAATTCCTTACTACAGAATTCTCCACCATTATCTGTCCTCAACACCTTTATCTTCTTCTTTGTCTGATTTTCCACCAGAGCCTTAAATTCTTTAAACCTATCAAAGACGTTAGATTTCATCTTGAGGAAATATATCCATGTATTCCTTGAGAAGCCATCTACAAATGATACATAGTACACAGACTTACCCAGTGATGGAACCTTTACAAGTCCAAACACATCACTATGCACAAACTCTAATATATGTTTCATCCTCTTACCACTAGAGGGGAAACTCACCCGATTCTGCTTCCCATATACCCATTTTCACAGAAATCAAAATCTAGAGAGCTATTACTCATACCTTCTACCATACCTTTACCATGAAGTATTCGAGGGCCCTTCTCTCCAATATTTCCAAGCCTTTGATGACATAGAATAGTCTTCTCTCTAGAGACCACTAGATTTTCTGCTCCATTCTTAGGAACCATAGAACTATTGCACCCGTCAACAACAGTGCTACCTTGCAGCATGTACAAAGTTCCAATCCAAACTCCCCGCATCAATACCAGTGCTCCTCGAACCATCTTGCAGGTATCCTTCTTGAACACTGTCTTTGCACCTGCATCATCCAACTTGCTTAGAGAAATCAGATTTCTTGCCAATGCAGGAATATGCAGAACACTCGGAAGGGTTCTAACCCTTCCACCTTGCAACTTCAACTTTACTTTTCTGCTACTGATGATTCTAGCCTTCATATCATCTCCTAAGAATACATCACCACCATTGTATTCTTAGAACCACTCTCTATGGGGAGTGAAGTGAAAGGATGCACCTGAGTCAATCAACCACGCCTCACGATCTACGTGTGTACTTGAAGAAGCCAAGTACACATCCCCACCTTCATATGAGTTGGTTTTCGCCTCTACAGAAGGAGCATCATCAGATCCCTTTACTTCATCAAGAGCTTTAGACTTACAGTCCCTTCTGAAGTGCCCTTCCTTTCTCCATTTCCAGCACACCATCTTTATAGGTTTTCCTGGAGATTTAGATCTCCCTCTAGATTTAGATCTCCCACTCGATGACTTATTTTTGTTTATGTTCTAGGACTGTCCTCGTACAGACAAGGCATCACCATTTTGGTTGTCCATATTTTTCCGTCTCATGTCCTCCGTTAGCAAGGCTAAGACTATTTCATCAAACTGTAAAGAAGTTACATTGCTACCTATTGCAATAACCAGACTATCGCACGAATCTGGTAGAGAACACAACAAACTGATGAACTTATCTTCATCTGAAATTTTAATATCAACAGATGATAACTGACTTACCATAGTATTAAACGCATTCAGATGCTCTGTCACCGAGTCTTCATCTTTCATCCTCAGGTTATACATTTTTTTTCGCAGGAATAGTTTATTCACCAGAGACTTAGATTGGTACAAAGTCCCTAACTTGTCCCATAGAGCCTTCATCGTAGCTTCCCCTGATACATTCAAGAATACTGAATCTGAGACACACAATCGTATTTTGCTCTTTGCCTTCCGATCCAACTTCTTCCATTCTTCATCGGTCACTCCTTTTGGTTTAGTACCCAGATCTACCGCGATCCACTGATCTTTATCCACCAATAGATCCTCCATCTTGAGTTTTCACAACTCAAAACTCTGACCATTGAACTTCTCAATCTCTATCTTTTCGCTGCTCGCCATCTTCTTTTACCACCAGAATCGATCAAGTAGGTCTCCCACTGAACAGGGTAGACCAGAGGCCTGAGTGAAACCCCTCAGCAACAAAGGCATCTCCTTTAAGCCAAAGTAGCTCTGATACCAAATGTAGGTTTTAACCCCATACAGAAATTACCAGCATATGAATTCTAAATCACAGGAAAAATAAAAATGCGAGAGCATAACACATAAAACACATATACATAGAGATTTCCCACTAGATCTCAAAACCGGGACTATCAACTTGATTTTTTCATTATTTTCCTTTCAATGTTACAATACATATTTATACATGCCGAAGCATCCAATACCATGGACTGAAAACCATCGCGTCCAAAACCATGGACGAAAACCATAGGTAGGTTCACCCAACCTAATATAGGGTCCAAAAAAGATTTTCTCGGGGTGTTGCCCCACACCCCGTAGAGGGGGGCTACCCGCCCCCTCAAAACCCTTGGACAGGGGCAGCTGTCGGCCCCCCTGTGACTCCCCCACTCTGCAATCGACAGAATGAAGGGGCGGCTCTGCCCCCCGTCTAACCCCATGGTTCACTACATCGGTTAGTTGTTGAAAGAATATAACATAGCCCAACATGGTAAAGGAAAAGACCTACAAAAATGCCACCAAGAAATCCTTGATCTCATCTCTCCATCCTTGGGACCATGGGATGAGACCAAGGCATACTTGCTACCACAAAAACATTGTTTTTGCCTCTTCATGCAATTGCTAGAGTTAGATTTTTAGTTAGGAAAGTTGATACCAATTATATTTGGATGTTTATAAATTGTTCTTGCTTGGTTTCCATAGTTATTTTGCATAATTTTCTACCAATAAACTCCTGTTCATCATGTTTCTGGTTTCTATGTGAAAATAGGTCAAAATAGCTAGATCTTTGGTTTGCATAGTCTTTTTTTGGTCAGTTTTGGAAAATAGTGTGCAGAACATCGGTGATGCCTTCCTGCCTACCTTTCCTCCATCAAAAAGCCTGCTCCAACCCCCTAACTCAGATTCTTCCTTTTCATTTGCCACCCCTTTTCCAATTTGACCTAATTCCCATATCTTTTTGCAACCTTGCTCCCTCCATCCTTGAACCAAATACGATTGCCTTAACCACTCCTCATCCTCATTCACCAAGTCCTAGACCTCCTCACACCCTTATTTCACCTCCATACCCACTTTCCCACCATTTTTGCACCATCAGCTCTTCAAAATTCCCTTTTGGAACATCTTGTGGAAGCTACAGAACATCATGCAGAACCCGTGCAGACTTCTTGTAGAAGCTCACGAAAGCAGTTTCTTGAGATCTGATCACTATGAGACTCTCAAGAAGGGTGCTAGGGACCCCTTAGGACCTCTTCTCACCTTACCGATCTCCTGCAAGCATTTCCTTTCGCCAATCAACCTCTGCACATTAAAAAACAATTAAAGCACATGCATAATAATTCCGACAACTTACTCACAAATACAAAAAGATGTTTTTTTCCAGATTTTATTGTAGAAGTAACTTATTCAAGTGCATTTTACCTTTCTAAAAGCCAATGGCATCCATTTCCACCACTTTCATCTGTTTTCTTGTACCAATAGGGTTAGTCAGTAAAACTAGGGTTTGCTAGGGTTTGCATTTCCTTTCAGCTTTTGGTTTCCTTCTACAAGTAGATTAGCCTCCTTTGAGTTAGCTTTCATCCATCACAGTTAAAAGCTTCTTCTAAGAACTCATAAAAGTTGGCTTAAGCTCCTAGCAGATTTGTGCCAGTTGACCAAGTGACAGCCGCAACAAAAGTTAGTACTTGTGCATACAACACCCTCGCTTCCAAGTTTATTATGAGCTATTAGGTTGATAAAATTAAAGAAGAGAGTCCCAAGAGTTGCACCATCATTGTTGCAATACTGGGGCCCACCACTAGGCTTGCTTTTAGCACAAATAGCACACCCTCTTACATATCTAGAAATTGTCTCATTCATTTTTCGCCAATAACAAAATCTTTACAGTTGTGCAACTATTTTACTTACCCCAAAGTGACTTGATATCAGAGAAGTGTGTACTTATCTATTTATGTTTACTCTCTCTATTTGTGGAATGCATAACTTCCCACAATGATATAAGAGTCGGTCCTTTACAAGTTAATCCAATTCTTCTACTCATTTGGCTTGACTCAAAGTTGCATATACATCTTTAAAGTCTATATCTTGAGCATATTGTTCAATGTAGCTTTCATGTAGCACATAATTATGCTTAAGTATAGTAGATGCATTTAAAATGGGTCTAGATAACATGTCTGCAACTTTATTATGTATGCCGTTTTTATATCTTATGACTAAATGAAACTGTTGTAGACAACCCATCCATATATAGTGTCTTGATTGCTGCAACTTAGTTTGGGAGTGTAGATATTGAAGTGGTTGATGATCAGTATGTATTACTATCTCTTTGCCCATTAAGTAATTTTTCCACTTTTTCACAGTCTGAACTAATGCATACAATTCTTTATCATATCTAGGATAGTTAACTATTGCAAGATTAAAAGACTCAGAATGATACCATATGGGTTTACCGTGCCGTGTCAACACTACTCCCATGGTATAGTCACTGGCATCTGTTTCGATCTCAAATGGTCTTTGCAAATCAGGCAGTGCTAGTACAGGTGTTGGAATAATCTTTTCTTTCAAGTTGTTGAAGGCTTTCTAATGTTTGCCTCCCAACTAAAGCACCTTGTTCAATCATGTTAAAGCATGTAAGGGTGCTACAATTGAGGAAAAGTTAGAAATGAACTTCCTCCAATATTTTGCTACCCCTAAGAAGCTTCTCACTTTTGTAGCAGACTTGGGTTTAGGCCAGTTTACAATGACTGCCACCTTAGAGGGATCTATCTACAATTCACCACCCCCTACTATATGACCCAAATAATTTAGAGATGTTTTTCTAAATTCGCATTTTGAGATTTTAACATGAAGTTTTTCTCTTTTCAAAACATCTAATGTCTTCTTAACATGATTTAAGTGTTCTTCACACATTTTACTAAAAATCAGAATGTCATCCAGATACACAATAGCAAAATCATCAAGAAAAGGTCTGACTACATCATTCATTAATATCATGAAAGTAGAAGGAGCATTAGTTAAGCCAAAAGGCATAACCAGCGACTCATGCAGTCCCTGCTTGTTTTCAAAGCAGTCTTCCATGCATCTTGTTCTACAACTCTAACCTGATGGTATCCACTGTGGAACTCTAGCTTGGTGAAATAAATAGCTTCCTTCAATTGATCTAAAAGATCATCTATGTGAGGAAGGGGATAATGATTTTTGATTGTTATCTTATTGAGTGCTTGGTAATCAATGCACATTCTCCATGAGCCATCTTTCTTTCTCACTAAAACTATCGATGACCCACATGGTGATGTGTTAGGCCTGATGAACCCCTTCTCGAGCAACTCCTGCACCTACTTCTCAATTTCAGCATTCTCTAAAGAAGAAAACATGTACATTCCAATGTTAGGTAAAGGAGCATCTTGCTAAAAAATAATATCATGCACTATTTCCTTTTCGGATGGAAGACCTTTAGGTTCTTGAAACAAGATATCATACTCTGAAATAACCTTTTCTAAATTAGCTTGCTATTTAGCATTACAACCCTCAAATACATTGGTTTTATCAAGTTTATTTTCCCTTACAACCATTAGTAAGAATTGTTTGCATGAATTTATCATTGTTTTCATTTGCCCTAAGTTTATGAAAGCATAATTATTCTTGAGGTTATGAGCTCTTACAAAGTATTCAATTCCCTCTTTGACAAGTAGATACTTGTTCTCAGCTCTATAGAAAATAGCTTTTCTATCATACAAGCAAGTACTTCCTAAAACAATTCCACATATATCCAAAGGAATTATATCTAACTCAACCTCATCTACAAATGCTGACCCAAAAGAAAACTTGAGTTTGCACTGTCTAGTCACTTGTAGTTGTGCTTTATCATTCAACCATCCCAATGGGTATGGTTTCTTATGAGGTGTAGTTTCTAATCCCAATTTCTTTACAATTTCTTCAGAAATTAAATTTACTTGTGAGCCACTATCAAACAAAGTATCAATCTTTTGATGTTTGGAAATAACTTGAATATGGAAAAGCTCATGTATTTTTCTCTCATTTTCTTCATGAATAACAGATTGCGTAGAATTACTAGTAGATGCTTCAAAATTCTTACATTTTATACCTGTGGCTGTAATGGTTGTTTCATCTCCCAAGTATGACCCCAAATCTTCCTGAATAGCTACAGTAGTCTTCTTCTTCTTGCCCTCGAAATTCTTAGGTCTTAGCTCTGGATGAAAAATCTAGCAATGCTCATCATCATGCCCATCCCTTTTACAGTGAGTGCATAAAGCTTTGCTTTTCCCTGTAGTGTTAGCCTTCCTTTCTTTCCACTTCTAATTTCTTTTCTCCTTGCTCTTTCTTACTGTGGGTTGGGATGGTCCCCCAACTTCTAGATTTCCATTCTTTCCTCCAGCTTCTAGATGAGTATCTTGTACAGATACCTCATCTATACTAGTGAGATTAAACATGAGGATGGTATGCCTCATGTAGCTGTGTAGACCACCAACGTACTTCAACAAAGTCTCTAGCGAGTCATCAATGCTCTCTCTCTAAATTCCTGAGTGTACACTTGCACACTTTTCCCTTTCAACTACTGAAAAGTCTGCCAACTCATCATGCCTTATTGCATGTAGGCCAATGGATAGAACTGCATTTTGATTGCAGGCACAAATTCACTCCAGACAGAGATGGTCTTACCATGTCTTTTCATGTCAGCTTGGGTTCTGCCTTCCCACCAAACAAAGGCGGTGCCTCCAAGGCGTACGTTTTCCAACTAAATCTTTCTCTTATTTGAGTCGATGTTCTGCACTTTGCAATACAAATCAATCGGTCTAATCCAATTGTCCAACTTTTCTACATTTAACTCTCCATCACATATAGGAAAAACAAATTTAGCATCTAGCTTGATCAAATACGCTTTCTTGTTATGTACAAGGCTATTAGGAGGTGTGAGAAAGCTTTCCTCTTTCCCTTTTCCTTTTGAGTTGTCATGGAAGTGTGATTCATCTTCTCCTTTGTCTTGTTTAGAGCCTGATGAGTCTTCATCCCTATGTTTTCTAAAGTCCTTATTCATTTCTTCTACCATGGAATTTATGGCTAGGAAACCTTCTATGAATTAAGGGTTTGGGCCCATAGGACCTTCCTTTGACATTGTCTTCTGAGGATAGACTCTCCCAATTTCAGGATTAGTTTTGACCAACTCTCCTTCTCCTAATTTGAGCTTTGATCTAGTGAGCATTCACATATAAACCAATAGAAGCTTGTCTAACCTTACAACCTAGAGCTCTGATACCACTTGATCCGAAAATCACCCTTTGAGTGATTTCAGTTAAAGAATTATTGAATGAAGGTATTACAGACTCATGTGCTAGTGTGTGTCTATGTTATTTTAGGTAACGGATCGATCAGACTGCAAAATACACAGACACTGGAAAATGGAAAACAACAGAAAAACACAGTAAGAAAATACATCAACACAACAATTAATAAGGAGTTCACCCTATCCTCTAGGGCTACATCTTCAGTGCAACTTTTAGTGGTGGCCTTCCTTTACTATGTCTTTAAAACAGAGAATTACAATGGAGCTCACTCTGAGTCTCCTGAAACAAAATTTCTTGGCAGGGTGGTCCTTGGATTGCCCAAGCCACTAGAGTGCACAGACTATTTTCCTTACTAGCTCTTCACCTTTCTAGTCTCTAAGGGGATGAGCCTAATGTGGTGCTCAGTTCTTGACAAATCCTCTCAAGGATGGCTTGAACCTCTCAAGCTATCTGCTGCTCGATGCTGCCTATGGTCAGCTCAACCCTCTGTCTTTCTGCTTTTTGCTTCACTGTCTTTTTGCTTCTCTGACTTCATCTTCTTATCTCTGGTTCTTCCTCTCGGTGTTCTCTCTCGGTGTCGTGATCTGATACAATCATGGTACTTTTATTATTTTTCATGGATCCAATTCGGATTAGGCCATTACCCATCTTATCTAGTTATGGTCAAAGCCACTTGCTATGAGAACTTCCTTGGTGTATGCCCAGCTTAGCTTATCATAAGCCTTCGCTAGGTCAAGTTGTATGATCATACCTGCCTGCTTATTTCTCTTGAGAGAGTGTACCACCTCATGATCTTGAATGATATTATTTAGAATTTTCCTTCCTTCTAGATATCGAGTTTTCTCATCAGACACAAAAGTTGGGAGAAGGGGCTTAAGCTTGTTTGCAATTATTTTTGAAATGATTTTTTTGTACCACATTGCATAGTGCTATGGGTCTTAATCTGTCTGGAGTCATGGCATTTTCCTACTTTGGAATCAAATATATGAAATATGCATTGAGTGCCTTCAAAACAATTTTGTTTTTCCTCGAGTCGTCCACCACATCGAGGATATATTGCTTGACTATTTCCCAAAAGGTTTTGAAGAAGTCGACAGTGGAACCATTCGGTCCTAGATCTTTCCCTTTTTTCATCTCTTTGATGAATTCACTCACCTCTTCTTCAGTCACTAGTCTGTTAAGATTGTAATTGTATTCTCGTGTCACAAGCTTAGGAATGTGCTTTGTGAAGTCCTTGAAGAATTGTGATATGTCTATGGGAGGCTCCTCTGATATGCTTTGGAAATGTTGTACCAGACAAGATTCTGTCTCTTTTTGGGTATTGACCTATTTTCCTTGAGTATCTTTGAGTTTTGAAATCACGTTATGAGACACATGATCCATGGTAGACTTGTGAAAAAACCTTGTATTTCTTTCTCCTTATTTTTCCATTGTACCCTTTATTTCTGTCTCGAGAAGACCCGACCTTTCATGGATAAACCTTCCCAGTCCTGTTTAAGAGAGTCAGCTTGTATTTTATTTTCCTTAGTGAAGCCATCTGTGATGAGGCTCTGGTTAATTCCTTGTAGTTTCTGCTCAACTACTTTTTTTTCTTTGAATATGTTGTCAAATTCATTATTATTCCAATGTTTAAGCCTGAGTTTGATGTGTTTCAATCTCTGATGCAAAAGGAACATTTTAGTTCCATGAATGTTCATATCTTCTGTCCAGCATTTTTCAATATCGCTGATAAAGTCAGGATGTGTAAGCCAAATGTTTTTGAAATTGAAAGGTTTGTTTCTTGGAGTTCCTATAAAGGACACCTCAAGTTGAATAGGCCAGTGATCCGAGCCTCCAAAAGGGAGGATTAAAGCCGACAAGTTAAGGCACGTAAGAATGAGGTCCTCAGAGATAATGAACCTATCTAGTTTAGAGGAAACTTGAGCAGCCCCTCCCCTCTTATTATTCTAGGTGAAGGTACCATTTCTTATCTCTATATCTACTAGCTTCATCTTTTTTATGAAGCTCTGAAATGCTATTTAATCTCTGCCTAGTGATCTAGTCCCACCTTTTTTTTCAGAGAGAGATCTAATCATATGAAAGTCCCCTCCTAGAATACAAGGGATAATTGGATATCTTTCTCTTAGCTCCTCCAGTGAGATCAAAAGCTTGAGTTTATATTCAAGTTTTTGTAGACCATAGACATTTGTGATCAAATAAAATTCCTTATCACCCAAAGGTTGGATAACCACCGATAGGTAGTTCCTAGTTGCTTCAGCGTCCAACATTCCAAGTTTCTAGGCATTCCACAATGTGAGAATTCCTCTTGGTGTGTTATCTACTTTAACTTCTAGATATTCATACTTAATAAGCCATTTCATGTGTATCTCTCTTATTTTATCTATTGAATTTTTTTTTTCCTGGATAAACACCATATCTAGTTTTTCTTCTTTCATTCTATTGTTGAGATTTCTTTGTTTCCTTTTACTTCCTAGACCTCTAATATTCCATGTTGTAAGCTTCATTAAGAAAGATTTGTAATTGAGTAACTAGTTAGATATTTCATCTTACCTGAGTTGATCATGAGTTTTCCACAGTCTATCAACAACTCGTTCTGTATTTTTCTTCCTCTTTTCCTACTTGGGTTCTTGGGAGCTTGTCCCAATGTTGCCTCCATCATTTTTACCCCCGTGTTTTCCTAACTATCATGGTTCCTTTTTACCCCAGAACCCTTTACTTGAGATATCTAGAGGAAGAGTTGTTGTACTCTCTTAAACTGCTCTTGAGGTAGTGAATCCACCACTTTGGCAGTTCCTTGCTCTAGGAACTTTTCTAGATCTAGATTTTCCCTTTCAAGAATCTCCTACAGCTCATGGTCCTCCATTCCCACTTCACTTGGGGTCATCTCATGGTCCCTGTTAAGTTCCATAGCGCTTGGTAAATCTTCCTTTTGTTGGTTGTTTTCAGGTCTATCCTCCATGTTGTCATCCTTTTCCTTCTCTGCGGGACTATCCTCCATTACCTGATTCGCTGCATTGTTCCCATCTTCTTCTTCTAATATCTTGAATCTATTATGACTTGGCTGCTTCTCCTCATTGATTTTCTTCTGGTTCTTTCTCCCTCATTTCCCTCTGCCTCCAACTTTGGTAAAACCTTCCGTATCTTTGCATGAGGTGGCTTTAATACTATTCTCCATTTTTTTAAGGGTAGTCTTTGAAGAGGTGCCAGTGTCAATGGCATGTACGACATCTTGTAGGGACATGCTCATAATCCACCACATGCACCCATTCTTCATCATAAACTTCTAGAATGATTTCATCCAGTGGGGCTTGAGAAAGGTCTATTTCTACGCATATTCGTCCAAAGGAGGTGTATTTTCCTCGTAGAGTGGCATCTGATACTTTTAAAAAATTCCCTAGTTTATTGCCTATGGCTTTTAAGGATTCTTGCAACCAGTAATCTAAAGGTAGGGAGTAGAGTCTTATCCATAACGTCACTTAAGTAAATGTCTCTCGCTCCGAAACAAAATTCATCACCCAAGGCCACATATAGAGGCCTGCAACAGCATACAAGTATGGTCTGTTGGCATTATGATGCATGTGTGGTACTTGATGGCAACCCACTGTTGTGTTGTACAACAACCCCCCATTTCATAAAAATTTTCTTTCTAACTATAATATGAAATGGGTCCCTTTTAAACATAGATGTGTGAATAAAATTGGTAACAACTCATCATCACAAAATCCTTCATCAAAAGGTCCAAAGGAAACGATATATTATAAACCTTTTGAACAAATATGAAATCGATCTTATGAAATAAATATATAATTGTTTATTATTGCGATAAAGTGATCGCAAGATCGCATATCGCAACAACAAGGGAAACATAACGCAAAGACCCATTGATTTACCCCAATCCGAAAAGTGAATAACTATCGGTTATCGAGAAAGGCAAGCAAATATAACAAAAGTCTCTCCCACTATTTCTCTGATGCGATATCGCTATCGGCAATCGAGTGATGTAACGCACCACATGTTAAGACACCTTTAAAATCTCCCGATGCGATAAGGTGTATCACCATCAGGGATCGATTTGGAAATAACATAAAGGTTAGAACTTGAGCACATCTCCGATTGTGATCCGATAAAGCAAGGCACGAGTTTCAAAATAGATTGAAAAGGCTTGCATGCATTATTTTAGATTATTATTAAAAGCCTTCCCATTCCCGATAGCGATTTACTTGTGATTATCCGCCAAAAAACTCAAGCCACGCTTGAATGAATCATTCGGCATATAAACGATATGATGGGTATTTAAAATGATTGACATGTTAAGCAACCAATTAATGAAGTAGTTATGCCGAGATCTCCCCTGACATTGTATCTAGGGAAGTATTATTTTAATCTTTCATTACTCGCTAATTGGTATAATTCTTTCATGTTGGCTCACACCACCTATTCTTTGTATTACGTTCTTTTTATTCCTTGTGTAGAGCTCCACCGAAACAACAAGTTCAAGCCAAATGGGAAAGAAATACAAGAGATTCATGGTAGCAGTGGCTTCCGTAGTAATAGGTCAATCCACCACTAATCCAGGACCAAGCAAAAAGGGATTGATTTCGGACACTACATGTCTTGGCCTTGGAAACACAAGTTGACAAAGAATGTATAATCTAATTGAAGCAGAGGATCCTGAAAGAGTATCAGTACAAGCTACCACAGATTCAACTAAAAAATTAGAAGCTTCCCTAAAGGATTTAGCTAACTCATATCTACACCGAATAGAAGCTCGGGAAAAAATTCTTCCATATACAGATGTAGTGTTATGGGCAGTAGAGGAAATCACTATTTTAAACAGAACATTTTGTACAGTTGACGAAAGAGTCTTCAGCTCATTCCAACCTGATGATTTAAGGAAAATGTATCACTTCCCTGAACCTCGAAAGAAATACAATAAAGCATTTCTTGAGAAGTTCGCAAGTGAGAATGAAACTGAATCGGCCCCAATTCAAGAGTGGAGACATAACCCCGCAAGGCACAGACATGAATCTTTAGGTAAGTACTCTATAGATTCATTATGTTCTCCTTACTGTTACACCAGGGCAATGATGTGTAGAATTTGGGGATTACATGATTATGAAAAATTCACTATTGAAATGGTTCCTTTAATGGAAGCGGCAGTTAACAGTGAGATAATGGATTGGGGGAATATATTTCCAGATAAATTAGCCACTGCAATTCTTGAGTTTAGAAATAAAACTTGCGTGATTGATAGGTCTATTCCTCTATTTTATTTTAGTGCTTATATTTTAGATACTCTTTGATTCAACTCTAAATTTCCTATACTGGGGTGGAGATGGACTCCACAAGACCCCATGCCAATTCACATTTATCACCAAAAGTTGTGGAAAGTGCACTATAAGGACCACTTGTACCAAATCTGTAATGGTTTTATCTTGCCAATTTACCGTGCTATTTTTGATAAACCTCCCCCAAAGATTTATTCGGAAGCAGAGATTGACCTAGCCAGTCTAGGAAACTGGTTTGGGGAGCATAAGTTCACATACATAAGGGTTTTTCGTAGCCTTGCAAGACCTCATGTCCTTCCTCTGTACATACCTGACAAGCTGTTAGCTCGAGAATTGGCCTATCAAATTACAATCGTAGGAACATCCAAGACTCTCAGGATTTCAAAAAAGTAGGCTTGCCCTACTCTTCCTTTGAGATGCGGTGTTTATACTTTGCACGACTACAAGCATGCGGAGAAGGAAGCAGAGAAAATAAACATGCTTAATCTTGCAACAATTTCTAATAGGCAATTTCATCCAAGGAAAGTTGCCTATAATGTGCTTGAACAGGACAAACTTACAAGGTTTGATCATAAGGAAGATGATTTTTGATGACTTGTTTTCTTCGGCAGAGTCATTATTCTAGGTACAAGCACTGGCCAAAATGAGGTATAATGATGAAAGGCTAGTAGAATTCAATAAGCTCAGAGAATATAGGTTGCAAACTCTACCTCTCGACTTATTAGCTACTGCCCCAACAACACAATCAAGCGACCCTAAACAACAACTCGTTGACAAACCTCCTGCTGTATCAAAGATTCTCGAGAAAGAAAAAGAGAAATATCGGGAGAAAGAGCAAGAGAAAGAACATGAGAAAGAGTAGGAGAAAGGGCAGGAGATAGAGCAGAAAAAGGAGCAGGATAAGGGTAGCGAAAATATCAATGCGGATACCCAGATTGATCCTAAACTACTCCAAGAATGGCAGCAATTTGACTCCATTATAAGCTATCTGGAAGGTCCAAAAGGTGCCAATACATCCAAAGTAACAGATGGACACGATACATTGTCAACAAAGGTTCTGAATGAAGGAACCAACGGCCTACCACCTAGCATGGATTTAGAAATGATTACAAAATATCTTTTTGATCAAATTATTTTGCAGGTGGAGGAGATACCTCCATTAGATGTCTTTTACAATCCAAAACACAAGGCTGTAGTGAAAGGACAGCAGAAAAGGAGAAGACTTGATCAGCCGTCCCTATTTCCAGAGCAAACAGAGACAGCTAATGTAGTGTGGAAAGAAGATTTTGACCCTTCCGATGACTTAACAAAGCTTTCTCAGTATGTTGGAGCTCATTCGGCAGCCACTATGGACAAGGCATCAGAAGTGAGCAATCTACTTAAAGAAAAAAACCAAGCAATTATTTTGTTGCAATCACAGGTGTCTGAAGCAAAACATAAAATTGAACAGTTGGAACAACAATTATCAACACAACAACAATTAAACAATCAATTGAATAAGCAATTTCTTAAAGAGAAATAGATAATAGACTCAAGCACAATAGAAAAGCAGAAAGAATTATCCGAAGCATTGGCCAGGTTAAAAACAATGGATGAACTAATGATGAAAATGAAAGATGAGCATATCGCTCAGTTGTCACTTCAAGTAGAGAAGTTCAAGATTCTTCCACAACCTACCGATTTTAGATCCAAAGCGCTACAAATTAACAAGGCATTGGTTACACAGTTAAGAATGTTGTGTCATAACATTTCTCTGGTTGAGCCCCTTTGTGATATAACGGCATCAATAGTTGACAAATCAGTTGATGCTAGGCAAGATTTGGAACAAGCCGATGAGACTCTCACAAACTTTCTTGCTTGGCAAGACACCAATGAGGGGCAGGCAACAAATCTACCCAAGATCCTAGAATCACACAAGGAGATCCTTTTCTTAGAATGGCAGTCACAACTGATGAAAGCAGAGAGAGAGGTTTCCAGATGTAGATTATCTACAAGTAATTTAATTGAGCTAATCATTAACACTCTTTATCTGTCTAGCATGATTTCACAATGCACCCCGGGTAAATTGCTGTCAGCTAAGACATTGGAGCAAGCATGTAATCAAGAGTTGGAAAAGAATGGAAGATTAATCGCTGCCATCCAAAGTTTAACTTGGGATACCTATTGGTTTTTCCTAGTAAAACCATATAGTCAAAGGGCCGCCCTCAAGTGTTTAACCGATGTGATCGGTTGTATCATCCCTGAAATACATGATGCCAGATACTCAACTCAACTTCATTCTCGTCTCAGCCGCCCTCCAGAATTGGAACCGATGCTTGCAATATGCCAACTCAAATCAAAGGGAGAACAACCAAAATAATGAATCATGTTGCCGACTACCGACAAACCTGCTGTGGAGAAGATATTCAAGATTTAGTTGTACCAATTAATAGCACTTTATTTTTGTAGTTAGTTAGTTTAATTAGTATTTATAGACCCTTTCATGCAATTAGAAAGGGTCCTCAGTTTTTGTATAAGACTCAAACCTGGAAGTTGCACTATTATGCTTCTGGTATATTTTTTATAAAGACTAGGCGAGTATTACAAATTCTAACGAAGAAAGATTTTATGGGATGTGCACTATTTGTTGAGATTGCAACAAGATGATGGAGCTTAGTGAAAAGAGTCGCCTTCACTGAGTGGGCCCGCAGGCTATTTTTGGCGCAAGTCTATTTTTAGACATATGGATCATGTCTATGGATTGCAGGTTGCTGTTTATGGATGATTGATCAAGTTGGAAAAAATAGATGGACTTCTATTTTTAGACCATAGCGGAGTGACACCACAGCGGAGTGACTTCTCAGTCTAAATATAGAACACTCAAATATTATTAGCTCATAATAATATTTAGACTATAAACTTTGTCTTATTCTCTTGGAGCACTTCAGTTTGAGCTATGAAGGTGGCACATGCAGCTGTTAGAAGGAAATACGCTTTTCTTATGAGTCAGTTGAGTTGTTGCATGCATGAATTCAGTTAGAAATCAAGTGAGTTTAGTTTAATGGACTGGATGTGCAGTTGATGGAGTTGTGTTCAGTTTAGCTTTGTTAAATTGGTTGTATTTAGTCTAACTGGCAAATAGACTAGAGATGAGTTGGGTGAATTAGTTATTAATTAATTCACAAGTTATTAACTCATAATACAACTAATGAATACATCAGTTAACTCAGTTTCATGTCAGTGCATGCTCAGTTCAACAGCGACAGGTGTTAGAGAATCAGATTGCTATCAGTTGTGACTATAGTTGTGCATCAGATCTTGCACAATCAAGGGATTGAGTATGCCAATGAGTTTTCCCACGTATTTTCCCACATTTTATCTTGTGCTCACGTGACTTTTCCAAGTAAAGACGTTGTTGCCTTGGATTTATCATCAGTTCTTGAGTAGGTATTGAGCAGCGGAGGCAGGCAAGCAGCGAAGGAGATTTGAGCCAGTGATTGATTCAGATCTGAGCTGTATTGTGTGTAATAGAGGTGGAGATACTTGTGAGAAGTATTATGCTGTGTAATGCTACATGACTCAATCATTAATATACAGATAGTTGGGGTTTTTAGCGAGATGCTTTCCCCGGGATACATACTGTGTTAATGTGTGAATGCTCTTGATGTTTATTGTTATTGATGCTGCTATATTGATGATCAACGTAGAGGAGCTTATGTATTGTGTATGTTTTCCGCAATAGTACATGATCAGGATAATCTCTGTTGAATATGTGTTAAATTATTCAAAATTTCTACACTATTGCCTTGATGTGAAAGTATTTCTAAGTTGGAAAAAGGAATTTGAATGTGATTGATATCGGGAATGACTCACAGCACATATGGTACTATTATCTATGATCTTGTTTCACTCTTTCATGTGAATCATCATTTGATTACTCTTGCTATCATTGGATATATGTATGTGTTTTCAACAACAATCTTTATATTTTTCACTATTGGATGTTTAAGGAATGTTATTCTTTTAGTCATATATGTATCAGTGATATATAAAGGATAAGTTTAATAATGTTTTATTGATTATTTTGTTCAACTAATTGAAAAAAGTAATTATCATATGAATGAATGTCTTTGTTTACCAATAGAGTCATCTATATGCTTGTTTGTGGATAAATATTATCAAACGGTACACTAAAAACAAAAATTTCCCGTGATAGGATAGTTGTTCATATTTTTACTTTTTTGACTAAATCGTTCATCCATTACCATTTTATTAGAAAACCACTCATTTATCCATCCCCTTTTTATTCATCATTGGGAAACTGGCCCCATTATTTCCAGTCGGAGCCACCACACCAAACAGAAAAGGAGCTACATTAAGGTCCGGACCGGGTGGTTTTTCCCGATGTTGTTGTAGCGATTTTTGAGGCATCAACACCCACGTGTAGTAGAACAACTCACTAATATATAACTAGATGAATCTACCAAAGACATGTTAGATGTGATAGAAGACATGGGATGCAGGGCAGCTTGAAGGAATCAGTTCAGATGCAATGAAGAATGACAACTCATTAAGATGAAAGTTCTCAGTATGGCAAGGTAACTTTGCCATCATGTCCAAAGGGAGAGATTGTTGGTATTATGATACAGGTGTTGTTTTTTTATGGCAACTTACTAAGATGACAGATCACAACTCAAGCTCACAAAATGAACAAAAAGAGATATATGCAGGTTACCCTTGATAAAGCCGCGTATACACACGGGTTAGCCAAACAAAAGGTGTGTATACGTATACATGCACTCTCATGCAAGGAAAGGCGTGCACATTTTGTTTTGGTCCGTGGTATTTGTACCATGGTATTGTGATCCATGGTATTGGTCCAAGGTATCCTATCCGACATGTTGATCCGAGGAATTTGGTCCAAGGTATTAGTTCTAAGTGGTTTTGGACCATGGTTTTGAGTGAAGGCCTAAGACTATAAAAGGAGGAGAAGATCATTAGGCAAAGGACCAAGCAAGTCTCGAATATCTAATGAAGTATGAGATCCAGTACGCAGGTTATGTGTTCATGATGCCTTGCTTGATCTGAGCTAAGGAGGAATCTCAGCGGTTGATGGAGAACAAGATCTAAGGATAAATTAGGATCTAATGGCTTGGAATGAATCATCTCTATACAATTTGATCATATGTATTCTAGATCTGTATATTGGCGCATGTAATGTTCTATAAATATTATGATTTGGGTATAACTCATGTTTGGAATTGCTGAAAATCATGGATGAATATTTACAGCTGTATACGGTGGTTGACTATGATAAAAGCATGTACATATGCAAGTTAGATACATCTAAATAGCGTATACCATATGAGCTATGATGTTCCAAGTTATAGGTGGTTCTGGTTGTTGATGAGTTCTAATGACTGTTTACTGGTGTCAGTATTCTGCATATTCAATTTGGTTGATTATGTTTAGCTTCAGTGTTGATGGATGAGATCTAATAATGGATCAGGATCATAATGACTTATCTTTATGTGATCTGATGGACTAGAACTGGTTGCTAACACATATATTATCCTCGTATATGTAATGATTTGAGTATGTCTAAAATCAGGAAGTATGGCGAAGTTATATGTAAGTAATTAATGACATATACTCTGGTTCACTTTGTTGAAGTTACGTATACATGCTGGTTCAGTTCTTCCAAGTAGCGTATGCACTCTGATGCATGATTTTCGATGATACAGTTAGAACTGAACATTGTTGCAGAGTTTTGTGTTCTGGTGTGTGTTCTGGTGACTGCAGTTTGTTGATAGGGTTTCAATGATTCAGTATTAGGTGATTCAAAGACTGATGATGCTCGTGTTGATTTATTGTGTGCTTCAATGATATTGATGGGTCCAGTATGAAAATTGGATGAAATGTGGCCTTCAGATTACGGTGTTGTGCTTCAGGAGTATCCAGTCTGAAAATTTATGAAACATGGTACTTGGAGGAAGAAAGAGAAGGTTGTATCCTTTTGTAGGTCGGCACCTATGTACTAGTACATTAGCTAGTACAAGAGCTAAGGGGGTTGTAGCTCCCTTCCAGTAGTAGCTCGAAAATGAGTGAAGGTTGGAGCATTAAGTAGGCCAACGTCTACGTACTAGTAAAAGGATTGGCTAGTACAAGAGCTAGGGGCTTGTAGCTCCCTTCCAAGAGAAGCTAGAGAACAAGAGGAGGTTGTAACCTTTTGCAGGTAGAAGCCTGCATACTAGTATAAGGCTGCACTAATACATAAATATTGTAAAAGGAATTTTCTTATTAAAAGAATGATAGAGACGAATTACCGCAGGTGGTTTTCACCCACATTGAGATTCCACCTTACATCATGGTGTTCATGTGTGCTTCTTGTGTGTGATGATCTGCTATGTTTTACTGCACCTGTTTATTATTCATATGGTTAATAGGTTCTGATGCACTAACTAAAGATCAAAATTTAATGGATTAACTGAATCATATGTTTACTAGATATATCCTAGTTGCATTAGACACAGTTGCGTGTACACGTAGGTTCCCCTAACTTAAGTAGGGTATATGAATATGAGTATGGAAATGGAAAAGTGTTTGATTTAATAATACTGATTCACTGCCCCCTCTTAGTATTATTTCGAACAGTTGGTATCAGAGTAGGTCCTTTCGTAGAAGCTTGATCGCTTGAAGGAGATCCATAAAACAATGGGAAAGAAGAAAGCGCCTCAGAAGAAGAAGACATCTCAAAGGAACTATGATAGTGGGAGAACTGATTGGGGAATATGTGGAAAAAAAAACTTCAGATTCAGAACCACTTCAAAATGAGGATGTACAAGCAAAAGAACTATCAGGTATGAATTTGTTATCCTCTGGTGATACATTTCTCCATCCATTTGAGGATGATGAAAGTGATAGCGAAACAACTAAATTTTCTCTAATGGGTGAGAAAGAAAGATATCAAATAGAGGTAGAATTTGAAAGGCTTAAAAACAAAATTAGGATCAACAAGATCTATTGCACAAAAGGGAATGTGTCTTCAAAGAAGAAGTTACCAATTTAAAAGCTCAACTAGAGGAAGGAAACAGGGTAAGGAAGCTATTCAAGGAAAAGGAAAATCAATGTCAAAAGTTGTAGGATGAAGTAACATCATTAAGAAATGAAGTAAATGAAAGGAGCACAACAATCAAGAAACTCAGAGAAAGATTCTATTACTATGAAATGTTTGAAGCTATGATCCTCTCGCTAAAAGAAGTTCTTGAAGAATCAAATAAGTAGAATAAAGAACTACTCCAAGCTCTTGAAAAACAAGAAAATGAAGTTCTTGAATTAAGACATTAGTTGGAAGAAGGAAGAAAACATGAAGAAGTAGTAGTGTGAAAAGGATAAGAAACATCAGGTTGAGGTGAATATTCTAAAAGACAACTTAGAAGAAAAGGATAGGCTCTTACGATTTCAAGATAGTACTAAGATCTTGGATGATATTCTTAGTAGTCAAAGGTATCCTGCTATAAAAACTGGTCTTAGTTTTCATGAATCTGTTGAAGGTGAATCTAGTTCACAGAATAAGACAAGGAACTCTAATGGACAATCTAAAATACTCAACAAGGAGATGAGAGGTCAATCCCTTCAAGAACCAAGGAAAGAAATTCTTCAAACAAAATCTCTTACTCTTCCAATGAATAATGTTGAATGTTATGTATGTCATAATCTTGGACATGTTGCAGCCAAATGCAGAAGTAGAATGGTTCAAGACCATCACACAGAAAGATCATCATGTTCCAGGTACTTTAAGGGATATTGCTTTTCTTGCAATATGTTTGGTCACAAAGTTGTTGATTGCTACAGAAGGAATATTAAAAATGTAAGATGTTATGCATGTAACAAGCTGGGACATATAGCAAAGGAATGCAGGAACAAGGTACGGGCACCATACCAAAAGGACAAAACATCATCACACTTGAATATGGAAGAACAAGGAAGCATAGTTTGAAAAATGTGGCACAACATAATGTATAGACATAACAGACTCAGAGGAAGCTGAAAGTGTAAACATTTAGTGTTCTCAATCTCATACACAAGTTTCATCAAGAGAAGTTGTGCATATACGTGACTTAGACTATGCACAGTCACGTATATGTCAGTTTGAGAAAAACAATGGGACTGGCTCAGGAAAAGGGTCTAATATGATTCAGTTCATTATTTGCTCGGTTTGATAATGGTTACAATATACTGATTATGTGTGGAAATTTCTTGGTACTTGTAATATGTTTAGAAGTGTTTTGATCCTAACATGATGATGATGATGCCTTGATACTTCTTGCTGATATATACATGATCAGATTTGAGAGTAAACAAGATGGCACAGGTTCAGGGGGAGCATATGATTTTAATAATGCATTGTTGGCATTATGGTTAGAAGTCCTTGGTGATGATGCTTATATGGTTAAATGATACATCTTGTCCATGAAAAAATCTCATATGATTCTTGGGGTGACATAGTTGGTGTTCAAATCCGGTTTGTGGCTGATTGCCTGAGGATGCATCTATGGTGCTTACATGGTGATCTTCATAAGGATAAGGAGAAGTACAAATCTTGAATACACAATTTCATTACTTGATGATGAGTCACTCATATGCTATTTTCGACATATAATACAGTTATGATGCAAGATTCCTATAGTTCTTGACACTCACATGGATGAGGATTGCTGCTGTTGATGATATCAAGAAGTCTTGACAAAAGATCTTGAGCTCAAGATATGGATTATTACTCAAAGTTGCATTGTTGGAGATATGATGATGATGAGTTCTTACCTATATGATGATAGGTTGATACTTACATATGTTGATTGATGTAGATTTTCCGAAGTGATGATACCTGGATGATATATAAGATCATGCAGATCTTGATGTTGATGAGATGGCTATGGTGTTTTTCACATATGATATAATGTGAATGATTCTATATGTCATATGTAGAATTCTATTCAAAAGGATGACTTGATATCTATATGCAGACATACGTTGTTATAGGTTGATTACTTATACACTAATCAACATATACAGGTTGCTGGTCTAGATGTTGTTGACAGATGCTTATGGAGCAGATCATACATTGTGTATGATAGTTGTTGATGACTATCATGGTCTTATTCAGATGTTTGGTCTCTGTTATAAATGTCATGTAAAGGTCATATCAAGACTCATGATGTAATAGTTTGTCTCTATCTATTGTAGTCATTTGATGAATCTCTTTTGGTTATATGATGTAATATTTCAATCATGTATAAACAATTGGCATCTGGTTTATCCCCACTTGGTTGGGTCGATGAGTCAATATTGGTATATCCTCACTTTGTTGGGAGATGGATTTATGTACGAATATTTGGTGATAGGAAGTTCATTTATGATAGAGTCATGTTCTTCTTGTAGAACATCTTTTTGCATACCTTGGTTACACTCAGACGGAGCATGGACAGATTGGTACATCCTGGTATATACAAAGGGGGTGCTCAATCAGAGATTTCAGCAAGTACTCAGGGGGAGTATGGACAGTGGAATGTATACCAAGGAAAAGAATATCTTGGTCCACCCTTTGCCCTTGATGTCAAAGGGGGAGAGTGAATTGGTATGGTTGTTGCCATCAAGTCCAAAGGGGGAGATTGTTGGCATTATGATTTATGTGTTGTACTTGATGGAAACCCACTTGTAGCAGAACAACTCACTAATATATAACTAGATGAATCTACATAAGAGATATCAAATGTGATAGAAGACATGGGATGCACGACAGCTCAAAGGAATCAATTCAGATGTAGTGAACAATGACAACTCAGTAAGATGATAGTTCTCAGTATGGCAAGATAACTTTCCCATAAAGTCCAAAGGGGGAGATTGTTGGCATTATGATACTGGTGTTTTCCTTGATGGCAACTTGCTAAGATGATAGATCACAACTCAGGTTCACAGAATGAAGAAAAAGAGATATACGCAGGCTACCCTTGATAAAGCCGCGCATACATGTGGGTCAGCTGACCAAAAGGTGCGTACACATATACATGCACTCTCATGCAAGGAAAGGCACGTAAATTTGGTTTTGGTCCATGGTATTTGGACCATGGCATTGTGATCCATGGTATTGGTCGAAGGTATCTTGTCTGACGTGTTGATCCGAGGAATTTGGTCCAAGGTATTGGTTATAAGTGGTTTTCGAACATGGTTTTGAGTAAAGGCCTAAGACTATAAAAGGAGTAGAAGATCATTAGGCAAAGGACCAAGCAAGTCTTGAATATCTGATGAAGTATGAGATCCAGTATGCAGGTTATGGGTTCATGATGCCTTGCTTGATCTGAGCTAAGGAGGAATCTGAGCGGTTGATGGAGAACAAGATCTAAGGATAGATCACGATCTAATGGCTTGGAATGAATCATCTCTATATGGTTTGATCATGTTTATTTTAAATCTATATACTGATGCATGTAATGTTCTGTAAATATTATGATCTGGGTATAACTCAAGTTTGGAATAGCTGCAAATCATGAATGAATATTTACAGATGTATACGGTGGTTGACTATGATAAAAGTGCATACATACACAAGTTAGATACATCTAAGTAGCATATATATATGAGTTATGATGTTTGAAGTTACAGGTGGTTCTGGTTGTTGATGAGTTCTGATGACTGTTTACTGGTGTCAGTATTCTATATATTCAGTTTGGTTGATTATGTTTAGCTTGAGTGTTGATGGATGAGATATAATAATGGATCAATATCATAATGACTTATATTTATGTAAACTGATGGACTAGATCTGGTTGCTAACATAGATATTATCCTTGTATATGTAATGATCTGAGTATGTCTGAAGTCAGGAAGTGCAGCAAAGTTATAAGTAATTATTGAGATATACGCTGGTTCGCTTTGTTCAAGTTGCGTATACACACTGGTTTAGATCGTCCAAGTAGCATATGCAATCTAATGCATGATTTTTATGATATATTTAGATCTATACATTGTTGGAGAGTTCTGTGTTCTGCTCTGTGTTCTGGTGACTACAGTTTGTTGACAGGGTTTCAGTGATTCAGTATTGGGTGATTCAGAGATTGATGATGCTAGTGTTGATTGATTGTGTGCTTCAATGATATTGATGGATCTAATATGAAAATTGGATGAAACGAGGCCTTCAGATTATGGTGTTGTGCTTTAGGAGTATCCATTCTGAAAATTTATGAAACGTGGTACCTGGAGGAAGAAAGAGAAGGTTGTAGCCTTCTATAGGTCGACAGCTACATACTAGTACATCAACTAGTACAAGAGCTAAGGGGGTTGTAGGTCCCTTCCAGTAGTAGATGGAAAATGAGTGAAGCTTGGAGGATTCACTAGGCTAATGCCTACGTACTAGTAAAAGGATCCGTTGGTACAAGAGGTAAGGACGTTGTAGCTCCCTTTCAGGAGAAGCTAGAGAATGAGAGGAGGTTGTAACCTTATGTAGGTAGAAGCTTGCGTATTGGTATAAGGCTGCATCACTACAGAAATATTGTAAAAATAAGTCCCTTATTAAAAAAAGGATAGAGACGAATTACAGCAGGTGGTTTTCACCCACATTGGGTTTCCACCTTACATCATGGTGTTCATGTGTGCTTCTTATGTGTGATGATCTGTTCTATTTTACTGCACCTATTTACTATTCATATGGTTGATAAAGTTATGATGCACTAACTAAAGATCAACATTTAATGGATTAACTGAATCATAAGTTTATTGGATATACGCTAGTTGCATTAGACACAGTTGTGTGTACACACAGGTTCCCTTAACTGAAGTAGTGTATATGAATCTGAGTATGGAAATGAAAAAGTGCTTGATTTAATAATACTGATTCCCCCCCCGCCCCCCCCCCCCCCCTCAGTTATTTCCAACATGGTCCACCTTCAAACACTCTGTATTATCCTCTAAGCTTAAGAACACTACTGTGAAGAAACCCTTGGATCCAAGGTGAAGATTTATTTCTCCCTTAGGTTTCCAATTGTTCTTTATCCAAGCATGAAGGCATTCTTCGTTGGCCATATCCCCATAAATTTGCATATTACTGCATAAGTCGCCATGTGATCCTTATGCCCCTGTAGCACTAGATCACTTAACACCACTCGGGGTGTGATTGTTGACGTAGGTTTACATGGTCCTATCATATTCTTGTGGTCAGTTTTCTAACTACCTCCTCCTATTCTCTTCTCTCTTCTCACTTCCTCTTCATTTTCTGCCTGGCCATGTGCTCTACTATTTTCTTGTTTTTCTCTGTCGATACCCCGATTTCAGCTTCTATTGGCTTATTGAAGTAGTTCAAGACTGCATGGTTGTAGGAGGGAGTGGAACTTCCCCCTTCTCATCCCTCCATGGTGCCCAACACTAATACCCTACTTGAAACCCTAGTTTTGAGCATTTCCCCCATTATTCGCCTCCTCCTATCCATCATAGCTATTCATTTACTCTAATCACCATCTAGTTAAGAATTCAACAATGTTTCTTAGTAAGTTCTTCTAAATCTTTTAATTGTTTCTTTCTATCATCTCTTGGATATGTACTGTTTGGCTATAGAAAGCTTCTACATGAATATATTGTATATGATAAACTATATGTTCAATAGAATGTTTATCAACTATATAGCTTCTTAATTTATGATTTTCAAATGAATTGAAAGACAAATTTTGTTGGGAATGAAAATCAACACTTCAATTTTCTTAGAAATACCTAGAATTTACAACCGTTTAAAGGTTTAGTGCATTGGTCATCCAATTAAATAAAAACCTTACTTAGATTCTTTTGCACAGTTCACCAACTAAGAACTATCTACAAAGATACAACATACACTTCAATATCTTCATCAACATTGGTATTCTTTAGTAGGAGGTCATCATCATCTTCTTCATTTATAGATGAAAAAGGAACTCATTCAACATGTCGTGGTTGTTATCTAATATTCGTCCAATTATGAATCAATATTTCAAATGAAAATCATATATCTAATGGAATGTTATGAAATGAATTGTACAAATGAAACATAATTCAACAATCAAAATATTTTAAACCCTCATTAGAAATAGATAAATGTTTTATAAAATCATGTCAACTTTTATATATCTTGACAAAAGTAGGTTTGAAAGAGAATTGATGAGCATCCCTTGATATTTTCATCAATAATTTTGTTCTAACATCCATAGAAAAAAAATTGGGAGTGCAAAAAGTAAGTGGTCACTTTAACAAATATGGCAGGTTTCTTGTACTCCAATGTTAACATCAATAAATGTTTTTGTAAGGAACCTTTTGTATGAACACAATGATAGATCTTCAAATCCACACACATTTGCAATTATTTTCATCATTTCATTATAATTTTTTTATCTCTTTACTTCTTTTGAATCACACTTTGCAATATATTTCAAGGCTGAATATCAAGAAACAATTGGATAAAAATCAACATTTGCACACCACATTCTGGCAATATCAACATTATGAACATTTACCCTATGATTAGTTTTGTGGGCTAATATATATTTTGTCCTATTTCATCTATAAATAATATTGCTTCATCTCAAAGTTCAAATGGAGAATTATGGTGACAAAAAATTGTAGGCAAATTTTTTTTGTAAACAAGAATTAATAGTACACTTTATATGTCTTTGAACACAATTGAAACAATGGTCATAATTTATGGACAAATTGCAAGAAAAAATTTTGAAGTGTTTAAAAGATATGTATCATCATTTAGGCTTTGAAAAACCATTATGTTTCTTCGATCAATGTGACATGGATTCCAAACTATTACATATTTATAAAAAAATATCTTTAGAACATACACATTGGTAAGGCTAAACCAATTGAATCTTTCCATGTTTGAAGCATTTGGAAACCCTAAGAAACAATGGAAGTGGCCTAAAACTCTATTTTTCCTTTCATAATTAAACAAAAATAAGCTACGGTGAATATATAACAAAGAATTAAAAGAAGACAAAGATGTGTCAAAATTATAAAGAATAAACTTAAAAATCAATTGAAAAAAAACCAATACCAAAAGTAGTTAGCTCCAAAATAATTTTGGAGAAATAATTCCTAGAACATATATAATTTATGGTGCATATACATGGATATTTTTTATGTTGCTTCTCTATATAAGAATTTGCACCCGAAGGCATTAGATTATGTAAGTTAGGTAAGTTAGGTTGCTTGGCATGAGATACACTTAAAGTAAAAAGGAAAGATGAAAAATAAGTTAGGAAATAATGTTAGCCAATTGTAGGTGCACTATCATCAATATTATTTTGTATAAAAAAGAATCCTTTTCTTTGCCATGAAAATACATAATCATGTTCAACTAGAAATATTGAATCTGACAATGGCTTCCGAATCTTTGACCAAAATATTGAAGTGCATGAAAGCCATATTCATGCATATCAACGTCACAAATATGTAAATGTAACCAATTAACATCACCACCACTAAATAAAATGGGGAATGGCTTTCCTACTAAACCTTTAGTAATATATTCATTGATAGGAGATGAACCTATGTGGCTATTAGAATGGATGATTACCCGTAGAATCTAAATTTTCAATAATTCTTCTTATGTAATCCACTTCCTTTCCTTCAATGGGTAGCTTAAATTTAAAGGATGAACGATGAGAGTACAATTTATTAGGGAGTAGTCTTTCAATTTCCATATTATTTCTCTCTATTTCATCAATATCACAATCAATAAATTTTATCCTAGTAGAAACATTAGTTTCTCTTTCTAGAAAAGCAACAACTGAATCCATGTTAGGCTCATCCCAATAATATTTATCCATTTTAATTTTGTAAAGAAATAAACCCATCACTTGTTATATCCTAACATAACATTCATGGCGATCTTGATATTAGAAAGATGAGTTGTTCAACATGTCATGGGAGGTTGTTTGAAATAACAAATATTTCTCGTGGAGAGCTATTTTTTTGTCACTCTATTTATATTTTCCAACATAAGAAAGTGTCACCTAAAATATTGGATTGATTGGTGTTATTAAAATGTCCGCAATTTTCATAAGAAATTTTAAAATATGAGGTTTCTCACTAGGATTTATGTTACTAAAATTGGGTAAAGAGTAGGAGCCTCTCTCATTCCTACATCTTTTACAAATTTTCACTTCAGAGCCTCTAAAAGATGATATAGTTGGATAAGATCCATTCCCAGATATAGTTGGATAAGATCCATTCCCAGTAAAACACATTTGGATAATACAAATATTATCAATCTTGGTATGTAAATAGTTATGAACTTAAGCCATATCTCTACCAAAATGATGAAAATTACTTTAACTTTCTCTATGAAGAGGAAGTCTATGGTGCGCATGATTTTCAACTATCTAGCGAAATGATACCATTAATATGGAAATTTCTGTAAACAAAATTATGTGATTACATTCTCATAATTTGGTCTCATTCAACCATGTTCTTCATAGAAAAAAATTAAATATTTTAAAGTTAAGAAAAATCATAAAAAATAAAATGAGAAGTGTAATTGGAAAATGGAGAATTACATTAATGACATAAAACATTTAGATTATCTTGTGATTTAGATGACCTGGTTCAATTTTCGGAATCTATATAGCCTTTCTAAATTTAGGCATTAATATTCCTATGTGGACTAATTTTCCTTGGCTTCTCCTAAGAAAAGATTTGCCAATTTCCATTTCTTCCAAAAATTACTTTCCCAATTTTGATAATATAAAATTATTTTCTCTTAAAAATAGCCAAAATTTTATAGGGACAAGATAAAATTACTAGAAATTTGAATATTTTTACAAGAGCATCACCAAAATGTTTATAGTATGAATATTAGAGACTAGTAAAATTTGCTAGGGTTTATAAAATTTAAGAAAAAATCTCATTTTTAAAATTTTCCTTTTCCATTGAAATATTGTTTTTCATATAGCCAAAAAAATAAAATATGAAGATAATTACCAAAATAAATTAAATTATACAAAATAAATGAAAACTGATAATGGAAATACATATGTTGTTCAACTAGAGACATTATTGGAATATTTTGTACAAGGGTGCACATTTTCTAGGAAATGATGTCAAGAAAATATAGAAGAAATTTTGGCCAGAAACGTTTACAAATTTTCAGCCATTTGGGCAAGTATACTACTATAAGCTACAAAATTAGATGTTGCAAGTTGTTCAATGCCAATGTCATGCATACTTGTTGAATCCTCCCAAAATTGGGTCACATTTTTAGAAGATCGAGGGTTTTGGTTTCTGTGAGGGTTATCTTTATCAAAATTGTTTCTAAAGAAGACTATTATTAGGAGACTATGGAAACTTGGAAAAACATTGAGACAAAAAATATTCATGCAAAAGAACATTAGTAGGAGATGTTCTTCACATGATAGCAGCTAAGCATCGATACTTACAATTAGTGGGTTAAGCGGATTTAAATAAGAACAACACATTACAGATATAACCATAAATACATAGATGCAACAGGAATAATACTTCATTTCATTAATGTAAAATACTAAAATATGCCTAGTAACAGAAACGAAAATAAACTAGCTTAGGTGATGGTAGCTTATCCCTGAGAAGAGATGTGGTGGCTACATGCCTCTAAACTTTCTTATAATAAGGCTCAAGGAGATTTTTATTATCAAACAATAAGAGCAAACCGTAAACAACCAAAACCCTAACCTGACGAGATGTAACACTAAGAGTTTATGGGCCCCGTTGGGGTTACTTAGGTAGCCAACTTCCCTGGGTCATGACTTGGTCATATTATCTCTGTCTGAAGCACATGATACCCCATTGGAAATATATCACTGAGGACTACGACAAAAATATGATTTTCCCAAGGAAACACTCGTGGTATATTGTAAAAAAAACGTCATTTAGGGCCTCAAAAGGGCTCTGAACGTTTACGACCCGAAAAGCTATTAAAAATAGTAAACTAAGCTACAATTAAGGAAGCTAAAAGAATGAAGGAAATAATAGTGGGGGTCCAAGTGGAATTGGCAGGTGGCCACCAATATCCACCTAGATCATTCCTCCTCCCTTAGGAAGAAATGGTCCCCATTGCATTGAGTTCCTACATGAGATGAGGAAACTTCTGGATAACTTGGTCCCTGGTGAGACACTTGCCCTAGTGAAGGAGTTGGCATGCTTTGAAAACTAGATACAGTTGGATCTTCTATTGGCGAGTTTTCTTCATTTTTGTGTCCATGATCTGGTCAGTTTCAACTTGTTCCATGGAATTTGGATTTAACTATGTTCGTGTGAGTTGTTATGCAATGTCATATGTGTCTAGTAATAGTGGAAAGTATGGCTGAAGGCAGTCCACATTGAACACTCGGTGCAGGCCAAGGAATGGGGGAATGTTGAGCTCAAGTATATTGTCTCCCACATCCTTGGTAATGGTGAAAGGACCATATCAGAGTGGTTTGAGTTTCTTATAGGCTCCGGTAAGGTGTTCCTTTTGTATATGCAACCAGACTTTGTCACCCACCTAAAACTTGTGCACACCCGATGTTGATCATGTTGTTGCTTGTACTTGGCATTTGATTTCTCCGTAATGTCATGGACCTGTTGGTAGATATGTTGGATGTGCTCAATGAATTTGTTTTCCTTATCTATTTCTGACTAGACATGAGTCAAATCTTCCTGAGTAGTTGCAAATGGCATGGCCACATCAATGAGACATAGTGGCTGGAATCCCAAGCCCACCTGAAAAGAGTTGTGGCCAGTTGAGCTATGGAGAGCCTCGTTATAGCTACGTTGAACATAGGGGAGGCTCTCATCCCATATGTTTGGATGCGTTGAGTTGTACATGTGCAAAATGTGTATGATCATCCTGTTGGAAACCTCTTCCTGACCATCAATTTGGGGATGGAAGGTTGTGGGCTTAGTGAGTTTGGTGTCCAACATCAACTAGAGGCTAGACGAAAATGTACTGAGGAACCTTCTGTCTCGATCTTAAATGGTATACCGTGGTATCCCAAAGTGTACCCACATTCATTCGAAGAAGAGTTTAGCAGTGACTTCTACTGTGATATTCTTCTCGCAGGCCACCATAATGGCCATCTTTGAGAACCTATAGATGACCACAAAAACACAGTCATTTCCATGCTTAGTAGAAGGAATGCTTGACATGTAATCCATGGAGGTGGATTCTAAAGGTCGTCTAGGAGAAGGTAGCAGAGTGTAGAGGCCTTGCTTCTTGATGGTTGGTTTCACAATGGCATAGGCAGTGCAAGATCTAATGTACTTCCCGACATCCTATTGAAGATTTAGCCAATAGAAATACTTCTGCTGTACTGCCACCATTTTCTTGACCCTGAAATTCCCAGCAGCGTGACTGTAGTGTGCTTCCAAAATCATCTTGGCACGCTCACTTGAAGGAACACAAAGGTGACCTAGGCAGCATAACAGGGCATCCTGGAGGTGAAGATATGGAACATACTGACCCTCAAAGAGTGTCTGGTATGTGTGGTCAAATTCTGGGTTGCTTTTGTAGAGAAGTGGCCAATCAGAAGTCTCATGCCCATAGGAGTTGATCACAATTATTAATGCCATTATCGGTGGTCAACTGAGGCAATCTGCAACATTATTGGTGTTGCCCTTCTTATACTTGATATTAAAATGGAATTATTGTAGGTATGTGCACCGCTTTTGATGGTGATCATTCTGCAATTTCCCTTGCGTCTGTATGAACTATAGGGGGTGGTGGTTTGTGTGGATGATCGTTTCCTTCCCCAAAATGTAATACTTCCATTGTCTGCAGGACTACATAATGGAATACATCTCTTTCTAATAAGTGGGATACTTCTCGACTGTGTCTGAAAGTCTCTCACTATGATATGCCATTGGATGTCGTGTTGAGTAAGGACTGCCCCAATAGCATAGTCAGAGACATCTATCACAATCTCAAATGGTTGTAGAAAGTATGGTAATGCGAGCATTGGTGCCGAGAAGACCCGATGTTTCAACTCTGTGAATGCCTTCTATTGAGAGTCAAACCAAAATAATTTTTCTTTCGCTCCTCCCTTGGTAACTTGACTCAAGGGCCAAGTGATATGAGAAAATCCCAACACGAACCTGTGGTAGAAATTGGCAAGACCCGGAAAGTTGCGGAGCTCTATCAGAGTGGTTGGAGATGGCCAATCTCGAATTACTTGGATCTTGGTTGGATCCACATGCACCCCTCATTCATCAATAATGTATCCCACATACTAAACTCGGGTCATTCCAAAAGTGAATTTCTCCAAATTGGCACATAGCTTGTGTTGCCGTAGTGTTTGGAGAACCTATCAGATGTGGTGGAGGTTCTCTTACCAACTCTAGCTAAATATCAGTATGTCATCCAAGTATACCACTACAAATGAGTTTGTGAATGGCCACAAGATGTCATCCATCAACCTCATGAAGGTTGCAGGAGAATTTGTCAACCCAAAAGGCATAACCAACCATTCGAAAAGGCCCTCCTTGGCTTTTAAGGAAATCTTCCACACATTGAAGGGTTCGATTGGTACATGGTGATATCCTGACTTCAAGTCAATCTTTCTCAAATATTTCCCCCCTCCAGTTGGTCCAAAATTTCATCAATCCATGGGATTGGGTACCTATTGTGGACAATGATCTTTTTTAGTGCCTGATATTCAATACAGAGTCTCCAAGTCCCATCCTTCTTGATGAGCCTAGGTATTGCAGTAAGAATGCTACAACTCCCAGGGCTATCAGCTTTACTTATCAACTCGGGGTTCATACAAACTTGGAGGTGATTGTGCTATATACACAAGTATAAGTGAAGGTATTGTCTGTTGTCACTGCTCATCTGGAAAGAGACCCCAAGGGTTCCGAGCCATACTTCTATAGGGTCAGAAGAAGCTTGAATTGATGGATGGAGAGAAAACCTCTTCTAGGGGAGATCTATTCTATTGCAAAAATGAAGAAAGCAATCATGTAATGCTAAACTCACACTAGACCCTACCTAACCAATTAAACAACTGTGCTAAGCAGAGTTACTATATCAATCACTAATCTAATGCTAATTATATAAGTTGCAGAAGTAAAAGCATGAAAACTAGACTAAGGGGTAAATCATGGAAACTAAGATAAGTTTGTATTTAAGCAGAAGAAGTAGTCGGAGGTCAAATTAGTGAAAAGAGGACGTGAGGGAGCAACAATGCCCGAGAACCATTGGATTAGGTGGGTGAAAGGCAAATGAAATGTTGAGATCGGATAGTAGGAGGGTACATAGGTAGATGGGAGAACAGGGTTAACTACAGGATGAATGGTGGATATTATATCCCGGGTGATTGAGTGAATAGATGAGTGGATGGGGACAACCAGAGATGGACAACTGAGATTATATCATGGGCAAAAGAAGCGTGCAGAAATGGTATCAGGTGATGCGATGATCGTCATATCACGAGACAGATCGACGGTGGAGATTAGAGAACTTAAAGGAACGTGCAGAGATGAGGGAGTAGGTTTAGAGGGCGCTAAGCAGTATTTCGTGTGCCCTCAAAGCTATAAGAAATTCTCTCAAATTTCACATGCTTAGCCTCCCTGGCTGACACATAGCACGTGGAAACGACCCATTTCACGTGCCCTCAGCCAATAACAATTAGATAAAAATCCAAGTGATATGGCATGATAGCCGTCAGATCTGGTGAGGTAGGTCAATGGTGGATTTTGATAGAGTGGGTTGGTGAGTGGGTGTGCGATAATCGTCGTATCTGACAAGGAGAATCGATGGTTGAAATTTAAAGTGCATGAAGTCAAATTCTAAAGTGAATTGGGGTGTTGATTTGTCAGTTTTGTTGTGTGAGGCGATCTATGGGTAAAAACTATTTAAACGTGGATTAATAACTTTCACTCAGCTTTTCATGCTAAAGGAGAATGAAAGGAATGTGAGAGAGATCAAATGACAGGAAGAGAGTGAAAGAGAAGATGATCATAAAAGGAAAAAAGTGATAATGTAATGAACCTAGTGACTGCGTTAAACAACAAACTCCTTGTTAAAACCAAAAGTATGTGCTTTTGGAGTTACTATAGGGTTTCTTCCTCACGTCGTGGTCCGAGAGGGAGGAGGTCGGGCTGAGATACCTATGAGCAACCTTGTCGATCTTTTCCTTTCCAACCTACTTATTACATGAAATCATAAATGATCTACTCTACACTATTGTAATGAGACTACAACTACTTAAACAAATGAACAGTTAAACAATAAACCTCTATAATGGAAATGAACTACTTAAGCATATTAATAGAAAGAAAGAAACTATGCTACTTAACAATACAATAAAGAGGAGCTTTGGTTTGCTAGGGTCGGGTACTAACCCAAGAGCTTCAGCCCTTTGAGTTAACTCATTGCTAGCTCAAAACAAAACTCATCTTCATTATAAAAGAACACTATCTTACATCAAAATTGTTACAAGTCTGAACTTGGACACAAAGAAGAGTAAAAAGTCTAAATACTTCTAATGCTTGCTAACTGATTGACTAAACAAACTGAATTCCTAAGCCTCCCTACTTATACATTTGAAGTCTCCACTGAATTCCTCAAAATTAGGGAGGCACAACTCCCAATTCAATGACAAACTCATGCTTTCTCTTTCACTAGCTCGGTTTCCTTCTAGTAGGGAGGCTTGGCTCCCAACTCAAGATAAACTCGTACTTTCACTTGCTTGGTTGCCTTCTAGTACTCCTAATTTGGTTGTTTGCACCTTCACTTGCTTGGCTATTTGTACTTTCAGCTAATGGAGGTATATTCTAATGGAGGGGTAGTAAATGAGGAGGGTTTTGTTCGAAATAATACTGAGAGGGGGGGTGAATCAGTATTATCAGGTCAATTATTTTTCATTTCACAATCAGATTTGTGTACGCTACTTGAGTTAGTAAAATTTGCATATGTACGCAACTGCAGTTAAGGAAACAAGGTATAACCAACAGACTTGAAATTCAAATTATTCTTCAGATGTTGATCATTAATTTGTGCATGAAACCATATAAAGAGTAACTAGGAACAGTAAAATAGAATAGATAGACACACATAAGAAAACAAGATATAAGGTGGACACCTAATGTGGGTGAAAACCACGTGCTGCAATTTGTCTCTATCTTCTTTTAATTAGAAACTTCTTTTTACAATGTTTCTATACTGGTGTAGTCTTATACCAGTACACAGGCTACTACCTACAGAAGGCTACAACCTTCTCTCATTCTCTAGCTTCTCCTGGAAGGGAGTTACAACCCCCTTAGCTCTTGTACTAGCTGAGGTACTAGTACATAGGTGCTGACCTACATAAATCTTCAACCTTCTCTTTTCTTACAGGGACCACGTTTCATAAATTTTCAGACTGGATCCATCAATAACAATAATTAAACATCAAGTACATCTACATCAATCAATCTCCTTTGCTTCTATCAAAATTGAATCAAACAATTACTTTTCTAAATGTTGTAACTAGAATACATTAATAGTAACCAGAAACCAATCCTGAACCCAAAACACTGCAGCAATAAAGAGAAGTGGCTAAAACACATTTCATGTGATGTACACTACTTCAATATGTAGAACCTTCATTCATACGCTTCTATTTGAAGGTCATCCAGCATATATGTTGTTTTGAATTACTTAACCAACATGTATACACACCTCTGTTGTGCCGAACCTGCATACAGATCTATAAAAGGTAATTTACCCTTTTCACTTATTCAGACATCAGTTATATGTAGATTATCAGAGTTATAGATCAAGTCATGCGTCAAATATAACAGATCAAAATCACATATAGATATTACTATTCAAGCCTTCAGATCTTGACCCATCAATAGAACTTATCCTTCTTCTAGCACTTAGGTTCCTCCTTGGTTCAGATCCAGCTATGCACCATAACCCAATTCTAGATCTTGCTCTTCATAAGATATTCAATATTTGAGTGAATCCTTTGCCTAATGATCTCCATCCCCTTTTATCGTATTAGGCCTTACTCAATACCATGGTCCAAAGCCATTTAGAACCAATACTAGGGACCCAGCACCTGGGTTCAACATTTCAGATATAATACCAAGGTCCAAAACCATAGGTCTAAATACCAAGGACCAAATACCATGGACTAAAAAATAAGTTTCTCCACATATACATGTTTTTACGTGAATGAAAGTGCGTGCATACACATATGTGCTTTTTGATCGATGATCCCACGTGTATACATGGCTTGGTTAAGAGGAACCTGCATATATCTCTTTTTCCTTCAATCTAAGAGCCTAAAAAGTGATCTGTCATTTGAGTGAGTTGCCATCAAGGAAAATACCTGTGTCATAGTGTCAAACCTATGTCATAATGCCAAAAATCTCCCGCTTTAGACTTGATGGCAACCCCAAGTCACTCAAAGTCATTCTCCCACTTTTTCATCAAGTGCAAATGGTTATGCTCTCATTGAGTTCATGTTGAAGTCTTTGCTTTGCTGTGTTGTCCATGCTCCCCCTGACTATAGGCAAGGTCTGCAAGAAGATGTTCTACAAGAGGATACATAACTTTATAAATGACCTTCCTACCACAAAAGACTCATACATACATCCATCACCCAATCAAGTGAGGATTGACCAAAAGATTACACAAGATAAAAGAAGAACATTACATCATCCATGCCAGGCATAGTGGGGAAACCAAACTAGGTCGTTACATGACCTTGATAAGAAAAGAAATACAAGACATAGAGACAAAATATCTATAGCAAGACTATGATAGTTATCAACAACTATTATTAGCATCATTTGTCAATCATCATTCATACCAGCAACCATGTTCTCCCTCTGCACCTATTCCACCTGAAACCAAAAACAACTCTGTACTTGAATCAAGAGCTTCTAAGGTAATGCCAACAATTCATTCTTAGAAGTATATATGCTCCCCCTGAACCTGTGCTAGATGGTCTTTGTCAGACCCATATCAAACTCTTTTCATCCTGAGCTTGGCCCACTGTTTTTCATCAAACCAACATATACGCAACTGAATCCATAGAAACTGGTGTATGCACGCAGATTCTCCACATGAAACTCGTGTACAACCACTATTCTGAAATAGACAAGCTTCAACAGCAAGATGATGCATCAACTACTCCTAGCTTTTGTCTGTGGTATTCAAATGCCTTCCTGGGCAGTGGTTTGGTGAGTATATCAACGACTTGTTCGTTGGAGGGAAGATACTCTAATTTGACCTTTTGTTCAAGCACTTGTTCCCGAAGAAAATGATATTTGATAGGTATGTGCCTGGTCTTTGAATGCATGACTGGATTCTTTGAAATACTGATTGAACTTGTATTATCACAAAAAATGGAGATAGGTGGAGTAAAAGTGATTTGAATTTCTTGTAATGTTTTCATCATCATAAGGAGTTGTGTGCAACAAGATGCAACAGCCACATATTCTACTTCAGCTGTAGATAATGCAATTGAACTTTGTTTCTTGTTGAACCAAGTTACTAATCTAGAACCCATGAAGAATGCACCACCACCAATGCTTTTTCTGTCATCCACGCTTCTTGCCCAATTTCCATCTGTATATGCATGAAGTGTAAGATCTGTACCTCTAAGATACCATAAGCCATAGTTTTGAGTTCCTTGAAGATACTTAAAAATTCTCTTAACTACCTGAAGATGAGTTTCCTTTGGATTTGTCTGAAACCTTCCAACTATTCCCATTGCATGCATAATGTCTGGTCGGGTACCTATTAGATAGAGCAGACTACCAATCATGGATCTATAGGTTGGTTGATGTACTGCTGCTTATTCATCATTTGTGCTAAGGCTGCATCATGTTACCATAGGGGTACATACTGGTTTCAAATCCTCCATCCCATATTTCTTGAAGATCTACTTGAGATATTTGGTTTGTGATACAAAAATACAATCTTTGTTTTGTTGAAATTGTAAACCAAGAAAATATGTGAGCTCACCAAGGAGGGACATTTCAAATTCTTTTTGCATCACCAAGGCAAAGTTTTGACTCATGTCTTCTTCATTGCTACCAAAGATGATATCATCAACATACACAACAAGTATTAGCAACTTGTCATTGTCAATTTTTATATATAGATTTCTATCTGTTGATCCTTTTGTAAAACCTTGTTGATGGAGGTACTTATCCAAATGATAATACCAAGCCCTTGGAGCCTGTTTAAGGCCATAGAGAGCCTTTTTGAGTCTGCATACATGTTTTGGATCATTTCCAAGGATAAACCCATCTAGTTGCTCAATATACACTTCTTCTTCGAAGTCTCCATTCAGAAAGGCAGATTTCATGTCCATTTCAAATATTTTGAACTTCTGAATGCTAGAAAGAGCAAGGAACATTCTTATGGCCCCAAGTATAGCAACTGGTGCAAAAGTTTCTTTAAAGTATATACCTTCTTGTTGAGCATACCCTTTACAAACAAGTCTGGCCTTGTTTCTAATAACATCTCCATTTTCATTCAGCTTTTTTTTGAATATCCATTTTGTCCCTATGACATTCTTATCGTTTGGTCTAGGAACCAACTCCCAAGTGTTATTCTTTTCAATCTTCTCAAGTTCTTCATTCATGGCCTTGACCAAACATTCATCTTTGCATGGTTCACTTACATTTTGTGGTTCAGTGGAGGAGAGCAATGCTAGATAGCTTGAAGCTTCTGAAATAGTTATTCTTGTTTGTACACCTGCCTCATTTTGCCCCAAAATTTGAGTTTCTGGATGATTCTTCCGAACATACCTAGATGGAGTCCTTTTTTCTATCCTTATCTGTTCTTTTGGTGCCTCATGGATTTCTTCTTCATCATAATTCTGATTTGATGTTGAAGGATAGTCCTCATCATCTTCGAAATATTCAGATTTTACTTGCCTAGGAATGTTTCTTTCTTCATCAACCACTACATCAACACATTCAACAATTTTTCCAAGTCTTTTATTATAACACTTATATCATTTGCCGTGGGGAGAGTAACCAAGGAGAATTCCTTCACCTGCTCTAGGTTCAAACTTGCCAAGGTTTTCATCAATCCTTTTGATGTAACATTTTCTTCGAAAGTTTTTGAAGTATTTTACCGTGGGAGTCTTACCATACCAAAGTTCATGAGGAGTTTGAGTGTTGTTTACCTGGACGTTTGTCTTGTTGAGAATAGTAAGTGCAACAAATGCATCTTCACCCCAAAAGGCTACAGTTGTTCCAGACTCATCAAGCATAGCACGAGCCATTTGTTGAACCGTTCTGTTCATCCTTTCCACTACTCCATTTTTCTGAGGAGTCCTTGCAGTAGAGAATTCCCTTCTTATTCCATGTTCTTCACAAAAGTCGAAAAATTCATCCAAGGTAAATTACCCTCCTCGATCAGACCTGAGGCATTTGATTCTGCGATCTGATTTGTTTTCAGCCAAGGCTTTGAATGCTTTGAAATTTTCAAAAACTTCGTCTTTATGCTTCAGAAGTCCTATCCAACACATTGTGGAAAAGTCATCAATGAACAATATAAATTATTCTTCTGCTCGAGGTGACCTTTTCCTAGATGGACCGCATACATCAGTATGAACAAGTTCAAGTGGCCTGCTAGCTGATGCTTCCTTTTAAGTGAAATTAGTTATGGTTTGCTTACCAAACTGACATGATTTGCATATTGTATTGTCTGGAATTCTAATGTCACGGAGATCAAAAACTACCTGATATTTGCATGCTTTCCTTATCTGAGAGAAGCTTAGATTCCTCAATCTTCTGTGCCATAACTATTGTTCATCATTCTTTCTTAAATAGCATTGTTGTTGTCCTCCCTTGAGTATGTATAAAATATTTGGAGTTCTTATGCCTTTGATCATTATTTCTCTTGTATCAAGCTCACAAACAATACATCCATTTGAACGAAATATTACCTTATTTTCGTGATCACACATTTGAATGACACTCAATAGATTATGCTTTAAGCCATCAACATACATAACATTTCCAGCTTTGAGCTTTTCTTTCAAAAGAAAAAAACCTTTACCTTTTATGAGTGCAGGGGCGTCATTTCCAAATGAGACCTTCCTTTCCTTTTCTAAGGCACTATATGACTGAAGTTTTTTCTTTATCACCTGTCATGTGTTTCGAGCATCCACTGTTGATATACCATTGATTTTCCTATCCTTCCGCATATAAGGCTATCCCACATCTTTCTGGTTGCGATTATTTCTTTCTCCATGTTTTGGGACTCATTGAAGATTGCTCCTTCTAAGTTGTTTGCCAAAACCTACTCCTGCATTCAGAATCTTCATGACCGAAGTTGTTACAAATATAAAATTATATTTCATTCTCAAGAGAAGAAAAGTTATTGTAGGTCCTTTTCATGATCCTAGTCATAGTCCTTTTTTTTTTAGCTTCTCTATTCATGATGGATTGTAGGCAACACATTGATCAAATTTGTGTCCAAATTTATGATAAGAGAAACATTAGCCATTGAAGAAATTCTTCTGATTATCAAACCTACAGACCAAATGATTGCAGCTTCCATTGACATCCATTCTTGAGGAAAATTGAGAATGATTTACCTGTGGTTGGTTGTAGATTTTGTTCATCCTTGAAGTAGATTGCCCCCGATTTCCTTGGTGATCTTTGTTAATTCTTGAATTAAATTGTCCCTGATTTACCTGGTGATCTGCATTATTCTTTTGTTGTTGATTATCAACCTGCTCACTTCTTCTTGCTACATCAAGATAACTTTTGAAGGTGGATGGATTTTGTGCTTGAGACACTTCTTCAGTATATCCAAGACCTATCTTGATTAGAGGATAACATTGCACTTTTCTCATATAAAGTTTTAGATCCTTTAGAAAATCTAAGATTAAGAGCTTTTGATTTCTCAATATCTTTTCTAGTTCCCACAATTTCACATTCTAACTTTTCATTGTGTTTTTCCCTTTCAGCAAGTTGGAATGTCAGAGTATCTATAATCATATTTTTTTCTTCTAAACAAATTTTAAGTTTAGAATTTTCTTCATAAAGACCTTCTTCATCTATTGCATCCAATAAATCATCATATTCAAAAGCCATCAAAAATCTATGATCATTACATTGTTCATCTTCATCACTATTTGAAAATCCATCACTATCTTCATGTGTATAATAACTCTTCTTACTTACATTATGTTTTATGTTCCATCTAACTGTTTCCTTACCTTTGTCAAGCTTATCTTTATGAGGACACTTGGCAGCATAGTGACCAACTCTTCCACAAGCAAAACATTGGAAAGGTAGCTTACCTCTAAATCTTCCAGAACCCCGATGAAGGTTCTTGAAAAAGTGTTATTCTTCCTCTATTTCTAATATATGTCCTGACTCATTGTAATATCCTTTTCCCAAGGCTTTGAATGTAGCTTCTCTCCTATCTGATGGTCCCCCTTTTCTCATTTCGAAAGCAGTTAGGATTTCGTGCAGCTGTGACATGGTAATGCTCTGTAGATTCTGCTTTTCTTCTATGGTAGAAACTTTTGATTCAAACTCATAAGACAAAGATCTTAGAACCTTCTCAACCAAAGTAACTTCTTTTATTTCTTCACCCAAGTTTTTCATACAATTAACAATCTCATCTATACGTAAGAAATAGTTAGGCACACTCTCATCATTGTGCATTCTGAGATATTCATACTGAATTCTAAGAGTTTGTAGTTTTTCCCATTTTACCTGATCATCTCCTTCATAGCTCAGAATGATCTTGTCCCATATTTATTTTGTGGTTTTGAGCTGCATAACCTTGATGAATTATGATTGAGATAGACTCCCTACTAGAGTATTGACAGCCTTTGCATTTGTTTCATACTGCTTCTTACCAGCCGTATCTATAGGAGTTGCTAATGAAACTGTGTATCATGTTTCCATGATATCCGAAACTTCTGTTCCAAGAGATTGAAGATAGGTTGTGATTCTTACCTTCCAATAAATGAAGTTGCTCCCATCAAAATTTGGCGGCCTCATTGATGCCTCTTTTTCGTAGTTGCTCATGATGATAGATCTTCCTTAAAGCAATCAAGCTTCTTCTGAAGGACCTTCTCTGATACCAATTGTTGGAAATAATACTCAGAGGCGGGGTGAACCAGTATTATCAGGTCAATTATTTTTCATTTTACAATTAGATTTGTATATGCTACTTGAGTTAGTAAAAGAAGCGTATGTACGCAACTGTAGTTAAGGAAACTAGCGTATAACTAGCAAATTTGAAATTCAAATTATTTTTCAAATGTTAATCATTAATTTGTGCATCAAACCATATAAAGAGTAACTAGGAACATTAAAATAGAACGGAAAATCACACATAAGAACACAAGATATAAGGTGGAAACCCAATGTGCATGAAAACCACCTACTATAATTCGTCTCTATCTTCTTTTAATTAGAAACTTCTTTTTACAATGTTTTTGAACTATTGAAGTCTTATACCCGTACACAGGCTGCTACCTACAGAAGGCTACAATCTTCTCTCATTCTCCAGCTTCTCCTGGAAGGCAGTTACAACCCCCTTAGCTCTGGTACTAGCTGAGGTACTAGTACATAGGTGCTGACCTACAAAAAGCTTCAACCTTCTCTTTTCTTCCAGGGACCATGTCTCATAAATTTTTAGACTGGATCCATCAATAACAATAATCAAACATCAAGTACATCTCCATCAATCAATCTCCTTTGCTTCTATCAAAACTGAATCGAACAATTACTTTTCTGAATGTTGTAACCAGAATACATTAACAGTAACCAGAACCCAGAACACTGCAGCAATAAACAGAAGTAGCTAAATCATATTTCATGTGACATATGCTACCTCAATATGTAGAACTTGCGTGCATACGCTTCTATCTAAAGGCCATCCAGCGTATATGGTGTTTTGACTTACTTAACCAGTGTGTATACGTGCCTCTGCTATGCTAAACCTACGTACAGATCTATAAAAGATAATTTACCCTTTTCACTTATTCAGACATCAGTTATACCTAGATTATCAGAGTTATAGATCAAGTCATGCACCAAATATAATAGATCAAAATCACATATAGATATTACTATTCAAGCCTTAAGATCTTGACCCATCAATAGAACTTATCCTTCTTCTAATGCTCAGGTTCCTCCTTGGTTCAGATCCAGCTATGTGCCATAACCCAATTCTAGATCTTGCTCTTCATAAGATATTCAATACTTGAGTGAATCCTTTACCTAATAATCTCCTTCCCCTTTTATAGTCTTAGGCCATACTCAATACCATGGTCCAAAACCATTTAGAACCAATACTAGGGACCCAATACCTGGGTTCAACATTTAGGATGAAATACCAAGGTCCAAAACCATAGGTCCAAATACCAAGGACCAAATACCAGGACTAAAAAATAATTTTTCCCACATATACGCGCTTTTACGTCCATAAAAGTGTGTGCATATGCATACGCGCTTTTTGATCGATGATCCCGCGTGTATACGCAGCTTGGTTAAGAGGAACCTGTGTATATCTCTTTTTCTTTCAATCTGAGAGCCTGAATAGTGATCTATCATTTGAGTGAGTTGCCATCAAGGACAACACATGTGTCATAACGTAAAACCTCTGTCATAATTCCAACAGGTTTACCTCCTGTAATTCCTCTCGCTTGTCCCATTTGAGTTTTTACCAAGGTCTTTTACCATAGTTATTTGCTTTTGTCTTTTTATCTCGTCATTTTCCTTGCTTTTATCATTTATTCCTGTATTATATGCACATTAGAGCTTAAAGAAAAATATCAAACTCTACTCATCTCATAAACAAAATATAATCAAAACTATGCAATATGTTGTGAGAATAGTTGGTTTGACTAAGCTAGGAGGTGAATTAAGGTCAATTAAGGCTCATATAATTACTCAATGATGAGGCTCATCACTTCCTCTGTACCAAAATGATCGGGATTCGACAGGGTGATGAAATCTGTCGGATTTGACCTTTCTACAACAACTCTTGAATATGCCTCTTCATTTCATCATTATCTAGAATGGAGAGCGAATAGATTGGTCCATTCGACAGTAGTGGACCTGGGGTCATATCGATGGAGTGATTGACCTAGCAGTGTAGAGGAACCCCTGTAGGGGAGGTGGAGATGTCCTCGTACTCCTCCACGACCTTGTCCATCTGTAGTTGTCGTTCGAAGGGGCCTTGTCTTGAGGTCGTGGCCACTGTCTTCTTCTTTCCCTAAGGGTGTATCACTAGGAAAAAAATCTCCAGTTTTGGAAATGAGCTTACTGTATTGTTTTGCAGTAACCAGAGAGATGGTAGTAGGCGGTACTACCTCTAGTATCATGTACAACTTATTTCCCAAAGTAACAATAACAACACGAGGCCTTGATTCATACATGACGTGTCGCTTCCACAAGTATGGTTGGCCTAATAATTCATCACTAACATCAAGGGGAGAAATGTCACATAATACCTCATTCTTGAAGGGCTTGATGTTATATGGAAGGTGACACTACTGGCTCATGTGAAGATCTTGTCCTTGGTGAAGCCACCCGATGGTGTATAAGTGAGGATGTGTTGTGGTCGGTAAGCCTAGACATTTGACAACCTCTGCCAAAATGAGGTTCTTCTGGCTCTCGCTATTGACAATGAACTGTAGCGGGGAAGCCTTTACTCACATTGAGGAGTGGAAGAGGTGCTCCTCCTCCTCTGGATCTTCGAGGTCCTCCTTCTAGATATTCTTGGTGGTGATGGTGGCATTGGGCTCCGCGTTGATAATCTGCTTCCCTTTGTCACTCCCCTTGTCAGGTTCTCACTTAGAGTTAGAACATGCATCTGATTTGGAAGCCTTTAGCTCCGTGACCAGTGGCTTCTTGGCCTGACACTCACTTGTATTGTGAGTGGAGCTCTTATGGAACTCACACCACATTCCTGTGTCCTTATTCAGCTTCGCGGTGTTGTTCTTTCCCTGCAACTTTGGTGGGTTGTCCTAGGCCACCCTGCCTTGGCTTTTTCCTTTGTTCTGTGTTTTGGGGACACCTTTCCCTTGCTTTGGATTCGCAGATCCAAAGTCTCTCTTCTTCTATTTAAATTTCTTCTCGATCTTGACAATGTATCAGTACGTCATGCCGAGCGAGAAGATGTTCAAGAAGTCCATCTCTTCCTGAATGTACATGTGTAGGAAGCTACGATATTTGAGTACAAAATGTTGCTCAGTATCCTTGACACCAAACTTTGTTCGAAAGGTATGAAAAATATTAGTAAACTTTGGCACGTCTTGGTCCCTTCCCTACCACAACATTGTCCACTTTATGTAATTATCCTCATAGCTTTTGATATGGTAGTATTACTCCTTGATGGCTTCTTGAAATGAATTCCAAGTGGGTGTGGTTAAAAACAATGAGGTCGTACTTTCATTTTTTTGCTCGTAGTAGGTTTCCCACCAGTCCTTCGCATCAGAGGGTGGCTTTGAGAAGAGCAAAAATAATCTTTTCCCGTCCAAAAAAATCATGAACAAAAAAATACCATTCTAGTAGATTTAACTATTTATCTACAACATCTACACCTATTTGACCCTCAACTGTGGGAATGTCAAATTTTACTTATACCTTAAATGGTATGTCGCTTCCAAAGTAGTAATTGGAAGTAGATGTGTCGTCCCTGTGTAGTTGCTGAAGGATCTAGGCAATGGTGTCCATCATTGTATTCCTTTGTCACTCGAGCACCTCTTCTAGCAAGATTATGACAGGATCTCTTGCCCCTCATTATTCTTTTCATTCGCCATGGGAATTCGTCGAGATTTGTGAGGCTAGTCTTGCAAACGTTCGACCAATTCAAGCCCTAACTCCTTATATTCTGACCTCATTGGGGACATGCAAAGAAAAATAGAGAAAGATCAGTCTGCTCTGATACCACTGATCTAGATTAAACATGAGTGCAACCAATTATATATATATAACCATAAATACAAAGATGTAGTAGAAATAATACTTCATTTCATTAATGTAAAATATTGAAATATGCCTAGTAACAGAAATGGAAATAAACTAGCTCGGGCGATGGTTGCTTATCCTTAAGAAGAGATGTGGTGGCTACATGCCTCTAAACTACCTTAGAATGAGGCTCAAAATGAGGCTCAAGGGCCTTTTTATTATTGAACAATAAGAGAAAACCCTAAAAAACCAAAAACCTAACTCGAGGAGATCTAACACCAAGAGTTTATGGGCCTCGTTGGGGTTAGTTGTACAACCAACTTCCCGAGGTTGTGACTTGGTCATATTATCTCTGTTTGACGCCCATGATATCATGCTGGAAAGATATCTCTAATGACCACGATGGAAAAGAGATTTTATTAAAAAATTGCTAGTGATAGATTGCCGCAAAACGTCATTTAGGGCCTCAAAATGGCTCCAAAGTTTAGGACCTAAAAAATTGCTAAAAATAGTAAATTATGCTACAATTAAGGAAACTGAAAAACTGAAAGAAACAATAATATGGGTACAAGTAAAATTGGCGATTAGCCACCAATATCCACCTGGATCAGTGGGAAAATGACTTTGAAAGTTAACCAAAGTTGTTCCCCTTCATCTTTTGTTTATTTATTATATATTTATTTTATTGATATTGTAAATGTTGGTTTTCATTATCCGTTTCATGTGATGCAGGAGAATGAGGTCATTTCAAACTACACACGCTTTTGCCTTAATATGACATATCTAAAAATATAAACCAATATTTATAAAATTAGAAATAAATATATATATTTCAATCTTTAAAATGAATAATGATTGTATAATTAATACGTTTTCTAGTTCAAAAAATAGAACATGTATATTGAATTGAATTGTCGTATCACATAAATCTTGTTCCTGATTATGAAAAGCAATTTAAATATACTAAAAGAACGAATGAAAAATGAAGAACATGATTTTACTCACAAATATTAGAAGGAAGAAAGAAATTATTTGCAATGAACCATAAAGGGATTGACATCCTTATGATTTTCAATAAATAGCCCCAAAAAAAATATAACAATGACATGTTTCAAAATGTGTTAAAACACATAGTTTGAACCTCGAAGGCTAAAGTATGATATGTACAAACAATGGTGGCATATTATCAAAGTGGGAAAAAGTGAGAAAACATTTATATTTTCAATGTTGAAGGGAAGGAAGATGGAATTTGAAGTTTACTAAGATGGATACATCAACATCGATTAATAGGGCATGTTATGTAGTCAACAAACCATATAATTGTAATGGGACTTTTGTGTAAATGCACATAAGAATGTTTGCCTGAATTGTGCGCAAATAAATCTAACTATGAAATATTTTATTAATATATATAGAATGTTTTTGCACTAAGTGTTAACTAAATCTCTAATTGTCTTCAAAATAGTCAAATCTTTGTCCATCATGGGGTTAGCCAAATTGTAAATGTTAAATCTTCTATAAGGAAAATGACAGAAATCATATTTAAAGGATAAGATGAAATGAGAAACCAATATATTATGTAACATATTTAGGGAAATTTCCATACTCTTAATGTAAAAACAACCAATAAAAATTACCTTTATATAAAATGACATCATTGAAAGGATTTACACCACCATATGAAGGTTGTCCTCCTCAACCCCACATTAACACTACTACAAATGAAAAAATATGATTTCCTATCTCTGTACAAATGTTTCAACCCCATATTAATGCTACTACAAATGAAAAAATATGATTTCCTATCTCTGTACAATTGTTTCTAAGACAAGCGAATCATATTTTCGAGACCCAAATTTATGCAGTAGAGAAAATAAGTTCCACTCTCCATTGTAAATGGAGCCAAGATTTGTAAATGTCTTTGTAAAAGGATTCATTACAAAATAATATCTTCAATGGGAGAAGGTTATAGGCACACAACAAAATCATTTATCCATCTATGCACTGAAGTGTGTATCATGAATCAATATAACGAACAAGAAAAGAACATATGTGACCTTTATCATTAAGGTATAATTACTCTCTCGAGTCTGGTTAAATAAAATTAGAAATCCAAATTCTTTGAGAGAATAATGATTAGAATGAGACAAAAAAAAAATGGGTTTTACGAAACAACATTCCAATATTTACTAACTATTATAAATATTCCAAGCATTGAAAATTAAAGTAAAACAACGATTAACTCACCAATTTCAAATGGGATATACTTCCCAATACATTGATACATAAGAAAACAACAAATAATTCGTGAAATTGAATATAGCATTAGTCTTTATACAAAAAAAAAAAAGGATGAAAAGAGTTAAACTATATTAAAACTATCAATGATATTAATTATATTGAATTAGATTGCATTATTTTTAACATGTCAAATATTAATTGAAATTACAAATTATATTATATTAGATATAATATTAAATTAATTATAATAAATTTAAATATAAAGTCTATCCAACTATAAACTATATAGATTATATTGAAACTACATTTATACCACACTCTTGAGAACATAATAATGTTTTAAATAACTTAAAACGATTATTATATTAACAATAGATTTATTATATTAAACTACCATCATAAAGAATTATTTAAAATAATTTGTTAAACCATATTAAGGTATAGTTGATTTACATAATAAATTATATGAAACTATTAATTATAAAAAAATTTACATTTAAATTATGAAATATATTAAAACTATACTGAATTTATCTGCATTATTTTCAATATGTCAAGTATATTGAATTTTTAAAATTTAAATTATTGACTATATAAACGCAATACAAAATTATATTATATTAAATTTATAAATAAACTATATCAAAACTTTATATTAAAACTATATTAAACCTTTAACATAAACCAAAATAAACATGAACTATGCTATAAAAAGATAAAAAATGCCAAACTAAATTGACTTAAAATCAATAATAATATTACTATTATTATTAGTCCTGCCCTCAGGCATGGACTATTGTAATCGATCATGATGGAGATAGCATTATTTGAGTTGTTTTTAGAGCGGGTTTATTAGCGATAAACAAAGCTCTTACAAACATATTAATACATCATGTTATTTGGCCTCTTCCCAAGGACCAAAGTTGACCGAAGCTGGACCGAAGCTCAAACAATAGGTTATATTTGTTTGTGTGAATTTTGAAACTTGTAAATCCTACCACCTAAACTAATGTTAGTATTATGAGAGGAAATTAAATGTTAGCTCAAACGGTCAGGAACATGCCGGTATATATGAACATATAAGCATCCACAGGTTCCTGGCTACACCTGGCTACCTGGCTACACCTGGCTACCCACATGGCTACTTCACCGCACATCTATATTGCATGTGAGCTTGTGAGCGTTGCTGCTTCTGTTGCCTTCAAGCCCATTTGAGCAATCTGCCATTATCCCATTGATTCCTATGAATATAGGAAACTTGTATTTCTCCGGCGTTCTGCACTTGAGAAGAATAAGCATTGGTGCAGAGGAATAAGCCCTTGATAAGCCCTTGATAATCTGCCCAGAACCCGTAGCAATGGCCTTGTCCATCACACTGTTATAGTCTTCCACCCTCGACGCCAATGCAGTCCAGTACGTCGCCTCAAGTTTTTCTTTCGAACCACCCTTCGCTAATCTTCAGGATTTTGATGCTGCACTGCCTGTGGATTCCGCGGGTAACGACATACAAGCGTATTGCTGCAGGAAACTATCCATCAAATCCAAATCCTCTTCATCCGCAAATGTTACGTTGTAATTCAGTATCTCAGTTCCGTCTTTATCTGTGGTCTCTTCGTCGGGCGGATGGCGTATGGAGAAGAGGTAGTGACGGGCGTCAAGTTTGAGGGTGGGCTCGTCCTTGGTGAGAGGCCAGCGCACATCTTCCCCAACATTCACAAACAGGGTGATTCCTATATTCCGCTGAACGAGTCGAACGACGGAAAATTCGCCGCTTCCCAACTACTGAACCTGTTTATCCAGTTTATTCATTATACCATGCCCTCTGCTTTCGTTCACAATCACTCTCTACCTTAGTTATCTTCTGCCCACCGAGTGGCACTATCTGTAAGTTATACCATGCCCTCCACCTTCGTTCACACTTCACAACCACTCTCTATCTCAGTTTTCTTCTGGGCATACCTCTTGATTTCATTTTTGGGGAAGGAACATATCGACTTCTTATAGATTCAGTGACACGAATTTGCACTAGAATCCTTCCACAACAGCTACTTCTGGACAATATGGTTGGATTCAATGCACTTCTCTGTTTCATTTTTGTCCTGGGATTGATAAGCTCAGCCTTCCCCGCACGGGCACCGGCACTATCCCCCATTGCAGCAGCACCCAACGCGTCATCGATTCAATCCCCACAAGCACCATCACCAGTATCACCTCCTGCTGTGACTCTTCTGACTGTTTCTTCTTCTGCCTCTGCTCCTACTAAAGTGGCACCCCACCAAGCTCATCCTCCTGTCCTGCAGCTGAAACTGTAGCTTCTAGCCACGTGTCTTGAGGTTCGGCCACCGCGACGCCACCGAGCGCCATCAGCGGAGCTGTCGTCACCGCCAATTTCGAGAAGATGGCTATCATTGCAACCACCTTGCTCGGAGGGGCCGCCGTTCTTCTTTAACCTATCCCATGCGTTTTCATATCCATGGACCTACAAAGCAGCCATTCAATGTGCTTCAAGGACGAAATGCAGAGTGGTGGATTTGTCAGAGATATATTGTGATGGGATTCATGGATTTCATTTATTGTCACTACTTTTTGTAGTTATTCTTCAAGTGCGATTAGATTACATATTATTTTCCTCTCTTATATTCTTTCCTAAGGCTCAACAGAGTGGATCGACTCCATGTTCGTTGGGCATTCCTTATGCCAGATTATATTTGTTATACATTGTCTAATTTAATTATAATTTTGCATGGATTTACCAACATCGATTTGTTCGAACCAAGTTGTGAGCTTTTCACAATGTAAATGTTTGCAAATTTTCAGATTGGACTTCATATATAGAACTAAAATGCCTACCCATCAGTTTCAGTTATAGTATCAGTTCATGATGCCAGTGAACCAACATTAATTGATCCAGGTCAAGATCTAGTCCCAGCTTCCCTTCACCCAGCTACAGATCTGGTTCTTCCAGTTTCAAAGCGAGTAGTTGCAAAACCACCCATTAATTCATAACCAGTTTATGGAGAGGGAAAAGAGACAAAGACAAATCCTATTTCAAAGACATAAGGAGAAGCAATAGGGGCAGAAGCATCAAAGGCAAAGGCGTTATAGTAAGCATAAGAGGCAGAGCCAATTCCAGGCGTAGTCCAGTAGTGGCTTCATCAGCGAATGTAAGGTGACACTTGGTATTCATGCGGTAGCATGAAGTCCGGTTGCCGCTACTTTTATATTTTTATATATTCTAATTGTTATATTATTTTATTTAATAATTTTTTATATAACTTTTAATTATTAATTTTTCCTTTTTATTACCACTTGGTAGCTTGTTTATTACTACGTCCAATATTGTTATCTTCTTTATTTTTGGAATACATATTTCTGCAAAACCCGGAATCGAGCTCAGCATCGAGGTCTGCGTTTACAAATTGAACCATTTTATCTGTTTTTGTCCTGATTACAGTGAAATACCCATTTTTCTTAGGTTCGAATGCACTATCTGATTTGTCTGTGCTTATCTGGAATTTGAGAATTCTGTTGCGCTCAGGGGCTGGAGCAAACCTTCTTCCTTGCAGCGCAAGCACCTCTTCAAGGATCGTGTAATAATATATTTATGTACAATATGCAATTTTCAATTCTATTATTCCCAGTCCTTCCATGATCGGCTAGCATGATTCGAACCCTGTACAGGTATGTCCTCTGAATTTTTTTTAATACATTTTTAATTCCGCAATTTTTGATTTCTCCGTTCAATTTTTATACGTTTATTGGCTTTGCCACTTTATTCTTCTGGTAGTCACTATCCGTTGCACACTTTAGGTCAGAAATTTTTGGCCTTGTTGGGGCAACAGACCAACCCTCAACCAACCCTCAAATTACTGCACTTTCACTTCTACAAGTATAGCCCACCTTCACTGTCCTTCTAGGTGTACTCGACCAGCTTTCCAACTATCAAAACCATTGTTCAATAACCAAAATAAGGCTCTACCCTACTTGTGATAAATCAAAAGAATTTCAGCCTTGTTCCTCAAGGAAGATTAGCCACCAACGTGCCCATATCTGACCTTATCTCATGTGGCTACCCTTCTACTCATGCTCAAACCTGCAATACAGATGTTCTTCTCTATGATGATTTTCACTTGGTTGAGGGATCAGATTGTACTCTCTGTAGTAGCCCGTCTCTTGAAGCTTAACCCACAGTGTAATTGTTGTATTCGCTATCAAACCCTTGAAATCACATCATAAGTATTTTGCTGTCATTGTTAGAGGCTGGTTGGCAAAGACCAAATCGTGTGTTTTGAGAAAGTGCTTAGCCATATCAGAAGAGAAAACGACCATAGTGGGGATAGAGCCAAAGCGCAGAGACATGACGGGGCCATATTTTTCAGCAAGATTCTTGAGAGCACGGTGAGCAGGCAGGGTCAATTGATGAAGATTTCCTATAATTGGTCATGGACATGGTCTTAGAGGCAATCTAGTGCTGTTTCTTCTTCTCTTGTGCTGCAATATCTGAAAGAAGAATACCGAAGTCACAAATCCAATAGCTATTGTAGTTATTATTACTGACAGGCTGAGAGTTCGAACCAAGTCGTTAAACCACATTTTGAACCCGATGTACTGCATACTGATGTAAGGAAAGATTAGCATTCTTCGAAACTAAGAAAACCTCAATAAAATGGAAGGTTGGCCGCTTACTGTAACGATTCCCAAATGTTCATGCTTTATGCATCAAACAGACTGCTTTGACGAATACTCAACTTGTATCAAAGACCTGGTTTATTGTTTGAAAAAGTTCTTGTATCAAAGACCATGTTTATTGTTTGAAAAAGTTTTTCAGTAGCCGCAAGCTACTATGTGCATTCTGCGAAATCCCCATCATCAGGTTTGATCTCAATTTGTGGGTCTGTTCTTGTTAGTCTTTCTTAGTTTACCTGAATCTGCCTCCAAAGTGAGCAAACTAAAGTACTAATTTGTTGTGTCACAATGGCTCTGCAGCGGCTTCCTGAACTGAGGCATTTTGCACCCGGTGTTCCAATAGCGAATGTCAAAGAATTTTAGGCTTGCAGGCCCTACCATCCATGTGCTCTCAGTACAAGAAACTTTGTAAAGCAGGTGCCAAAAGTAACTTGAGGATGATCATGAACTAAAGCTATAAAATTCTTTCCTTAGCCAGGGAAACCTTCTTGTTTTCCTTTTCTAGTGATGTTTCTTGTTTTACCTTTCTGGTGGTGTTTCTTTACCAATGTTAATGCTACTGTCACCTGCATGGGAATGGTTTGAGATCTCATGGCAGGGACTTGCTGCCATGCAGCTTCTCTTGTTTATATTGAATTAGATTGAATTGTATTCCAGATATAAAATATCTTAAAGTTATCACCTATATTAAAACAAAACGAAATTGAATTATAATAAATTTAAGAATAATATATATTAAAATATAAATTATATTAATTTATATTGCAACTACGTTAATCCATCCATCCAGGGTTGGAATTTGACGGGTAAAATGCCCGTCAAAATGCATTTTGACCGTATTTCACGTTTAAAAATTTTAAAAAGCCGTTTTTGTGATGGGCTTTCAATGTTCTAAAACGTATTTTTTACTGTTCACTTTTTTGCAAAAACGTCATTACTACCCTCTCAAACAACACTCTTATAAAGAAGTGCAGTAATATTTGGAATTCTCTAATATTTGTTTTTATTGAAATAAATTAATTTCATGTTATTTAAAGTTATAGGTGTATGTTATTTAAAGTTATAGGTATATATTTGATAGCAGTAATATATTATATTGAGTGATTAATAATTAAGTACCATAATATTTGGAATTTATATTATAATATTTGTTTTTATTTAAATAAATTAAATTTATGTTGTTTATATTTAAATAAATTAAGTTTATTGGGTTTATTAAAATTGAACTTTATCTAGATTTCGTGATATTATGATGGTGGAGAGGATGGGCATTGTGGAGGATAGTTTTTGGTCAACTCCAAAGTTTTTAAGATGGGATTTTTTTTTTCAAGTGTTTTGTTTATTTGGTGAAAGAAATCTATTTGTTTTTGTTGAAATTGTAACATTTACATTATCTAATAGAAATCCAAATTGAGAAATTAAAATAAGAGTAGATTGATTGCAATAACAATGAGTTGGGTGTGAGTAAAATAGATTTCTAGATTTACTCATAATTTTTGTATATGTGTTTGGGAGAAGCACTGAATCTCGATGGTTTGGTTTGGGAGTTATGGATCCCATCCATGAGTAAAACAACCTTTATGATTCAACAAATCATTTAGTCATGGTCACGTTGTTTTTTTCTTATTATAAATATGTGAGAAAAAATTAACCCAGTAGTGTGATTGAAAAGTATTTTTTTAATTAAACCTTTATTGATGAAGGGTCGATTTATTATCAAAACATTTTGATTGAAGAGCAAAATTTTAGACATAACGTTCCTTGACGGCCAATATAAAAACCCAAAACGTCAAAAAAAAATTATTTGACAAGTAATAAAGAATCCAAATTCCAACCCTGCTTATCACAATCTGACCATTTAAAAAATGTATTTAAAAACTTGATATTGAACATATATGCTTCCTTGTACTTCATCATGGTTGTGCGAAATTTTTAATTCGAGTTGCCTTTGTATTTGAACGATCTTATTTAGGCCTTAGAAAACCATGACTATGAAATAAAATGTCAGAGATGAAGATGATCTTGGCTTCCCCATCTTTCACCATCACCTATTGAATAATTCAAATAATTATTATAAATAATGTTTTGTTTTATATGTTTTGTTTGGTTCATAATAATAAATCCATAACCAAACTGTAATATATTTCGAAACCTAGTCCTTGGTTCTCTATAAATCCTTTTCAAACAAGTTAATTCATATCAAGAGAAATGGTCATGATAATCGCTTAATATAATATGTTATTATGGTGATTTATCCTTAACCTAAAAGATTTGGAGGACTCACTCACAAAATTATTTATTAATTTTATGGTTGCGTTAATTAATGCTTAATTATAACTTTAATTAAATTAGATTTAATTAAATTTAAATGAAATTTAAATCAATGTAAATGTTGTATTATATAATTTAAATGTTATAGGATAATTTAAGGATGAAATTTTAATAGATTTAGTTAGTGTGATAATTTATTGTGAAAGTATGTTGGAGAATATCATAATGGTTGAAGTTTTATTGATATATCTTTGAGATTTAAGTTCTTCTAGATTTGAAAAATTGTTCTCAAATATTTTGATATGTTTTTTGTTACATAACACGAGTGTGAATTGAATTTGATATAGGTCACTAGTAAGTTGCATACTTTAATTCAGAGAATATCATAATGGTTGAAGTCATATTGATATATCTTTGAGATTTAAGCTCTTCTAGATTGAAAAATTGTTCTAAAATATTTTGATAGATTTTTTTCTACATTCTGCGAGTGTGAATTGAATTTGATATGTTAAGTGAAATTTATGGTAACTTTCCCAAAACTTACTTATTTTTGGCCTCTTCCCACAAACAAACTTGTACAGTGTGCCACGTGTCCAATTATTCAAGTATAATTCTAAAATTTGCACCTAATGTAATTATGTATGTTTTATGAAATATCTAAATATTTCACAGTTTGAAAAGACAGTAAGATATAACAATAACACCAAGCTTACCCATTTAAATTTTATTTCAGGACTATTTACAAACCCTAACTTCTAGCGAGTATAACTCTAAAATTATAATAAACCAAATTATGAAAATTGAACCACATGTTCCCTAAGATTTCTCCTTAATATGGTCCAAGTTTCACGAGCTAAAATATCACAAAAAAAATGCAAAAATGTAAAACAACCCTATTAGAAATTGATTTAAGGAGCATACAAGAACCTGAACTTCCTTAGAACATATATCCAAAATTCTAGTGAAACAAGATTTGAAATTTGATCCAAATATTCACCACGATTTCTCCTTAATGTGATCCAAGTTTCATTGACTGAAACCTCACAAGAAAAAAAGTATAGTAAAAATGCCAAACTAACTTGTTTGAGATAGTTTTCAAGAGCATTTAGAAACCCTAAATTCCTCATAACATATCTTTGAAAATATAGCGAAACAAGATCTAAAATTTAAACCAGGTATTGTGTGAAATGTCTTCTCAATATTCTTTAAATTTCACCGTATGGTGCCCCCTAGAAAGATGGTCATAGCGAAAATGCCACGATGACCTGCTTGAAGCAGCAAAACCCTAGGACCATGAGCTCTAATACCAAATGTTATGATTTTTACACCTTATAAATGACAAAAAACCAATAATAACAGTTCTCTTCAAGGGGGAAACCTCCTTTTACAATGAATACAATTGTACAATACAATATTTTATCATCCTAAGACTAGGTCTCCTTAGTGTGTATATAGGAGACAAATGGTACAATTATAATTAAATGAGACCATGAGAGGTTCTAGTCTACAAAACAAGAAAAATGTAATCACTTAATATCTATGGCTTAATAAGGGATTTTTGGGTTAACATGGGGATTATATAGGGCTTATTATGCTATCATTGAAAAAATATCGAGTGGCTTAGGGCATGTGGTTCGCTCACAACAGGTGATTTTTTGACAACAAGCACACAACTCCTTTGTTGGAAATTTGAGCTTTATCTTGGATGAATCCACAAACAAGCTCCAAAATTGCTTCAACCATAAAAAATTCTAAAGGCACTGTCCTTGATCAATCTTGTCCATGGGGATATTACGACGGGACCAGTCAAAATGAGGGACAATGTTGTGGTCTTGGGTTTATGTTATACCTCTTTGATAGTCGATATCTTATGGGTATGGAAAATATGGAGGATGGCACAAACTATATGTGAGGATTAAAAGCATTGTTTTTATTACTTAAAAATTTCAAAGCATAGAATGTCCATTGTCTACAGGTTTTTCGAGACTCCACCTTGGTCATAAATTGGATGCAAGGTAATTCACATATTTTAAATTTGAGTTTGGGGACTCCACCCTGGTCATAAATTGGATGCAAGGTAAATCACATATTTTAAATTTGAGTCTTGAGACCATAACTATACAATTGAAGAAGATTGTGAGTGCCTTTGAAGAGATATCCTTTCTTCAATCTTCCTTATTATTCTAACATTCTTGAAGAATACAAAAATATTTTTCATTTCTAGATGAAACACCATTTTCAATTAATCTTCAATATTTTGATAATATAAAATAATTAAGTTTTTTTTAATGTCTCGAAAAAATATATATTTATATGTATTTAATAAACTTATAATTTTGTTACTCATAAAATGATATATATATATCACAAATGATATATATATATATATATATATAATATATATATATATATATATATATATATATATATATATATAAACCATTTTTGAAATAGACATAGTTTTTGGAAAAATAATAAAATATATATTTTATATTAATAAAAATATAATTATATTTAATAGAAATATAACTAGCATTTGCCTCAAATGTTGCAAAGGAAACGCCGTAAGACATAAATTGGAGAAGAATCATGATATAAAAATCCATTGTGTAGGTGCATACTTTGTCATTAATTTGTCCTCTTAGATTCGATGATATAAAAATCCATTATGTAGGTGCATACTTTGTCCTTAATTTGTTCTCTTAGATTCGATGGCCCAAATCACACTGGATGTTGGCAGATCTGGAGGTGATATTAACCTCTTTCCCATTTGGAAACTGCTAGACCTCTCAATCCGCCTCCCTCCATCAGATCGTTGGTTGATTGATAAAAAGACAGAAAGTTGAAAAAAAACATAAAATGCATAAGAATATTGATTCCCAAAACATTCGTATCTTATCTAACAATTGTTAATCGTCAAATTTCTGTGTCAGTGACTGGTACCAGAGATTCAGAATAGATGTAATTAACCATCAATGTAGTATGGATTTCTGAGACACAGCTCGGGTAGTTTTCACCATGTTCGTTCGGGCTAAGAAAACTTAATTTTTAGTTTTGGATCCTTGCAATTGCCTTCAAATTAGAGATGCATAGATACCATTCTTTTTCAGCAATTCCTCATGAGTACGCTTTCAACTATCCGACTGACTGACACAATTGCCAGAATAGTTGCACTTTGGACTGTTGAAAGTCGATGTGCTATAACTAAAACCGTCCGTCTTTTCATCAATTGGTCCATGGCATCCTGATTAAATACAAGCAAGGGAATTGTTAAGGAAGAAAATAGATCAGATGAAAAATCAAGAGTAATAGAAGAACAAAGAGGCTATCATGGTTCGGGTCATGGTATCACCTGAACCAGGTATTCACTCTCTGCATCCAAAGCACTTGTAGCTTCATCCAATAGAAGTACACGAGGATCCATCAGTAATGCCCTTGCTATTGCAATCCACTGTTTTTGACGTCTTGACAGCCTCACACCACACTTGCCCTTGCTATTGCAATCCACTGTTTTTGATGTCTTGACAGCCTCACACCACACTCTCCAACAAGTGTATTGTACCCTTCCGTAAAATTTGATACAAAATCATGGGCATTGGCCATTCTCTGCAATTTGTTGAGCTAGAAGTGGACAATGTTTCAAATTTAGGAGAATCCCATATTCATTGAAATAGTCAAATGAAGCAGCTAATTTTACTCTCAATTTGACAATACAAGTCGCATGTTTCTAGTTCAAATCATATCAAATTTAAAACATGTCTAAAGGTTTTTGAAACGTACGGACGCATTTTCAATATCAACAATGATGGCTCTGCCTTTCAGTCCATATAGAATATTGTCTGCTACTGAGCAGTTGAAAAGAACAGGTTCCTGGCTCACAATACTTACCTGCAAAATTTTCCAGTTGGTTTTAAATGAGTTCAGGAAAATCAACCTTGCTTCCAGGTTGGTACTTTCCCTTGAAAAATCGAGTATAGTAAACATGAAAGGAGATTGCCACTCGTTTATATCTTCTAATGATGCCTGATTATAGTAGGCACTCGCATTAACAGGTGCAATAGATGAACAAATATTAGATATTATCGACATATCGTTCACTGTTGATTCGAAACATGGTGCACCTCCTGGCTCATCAAACAAGTCTATAGTCATTGCCTGCAACCCAACAGTGCCTCCACACAATCGTGGTTGATGCCTAGACGACAAAAACCATACATTCTTTAAACTTGTCTACTCTCAAACATTTTGAATACTCCATTGGACCCAAATTTAACAGAACCCCAAATCGAAATTACCTATACTCCTATGGACCCAAATTTAACAAATTCCCAAAACAGAACCAGATTATACGATTGGCTCATCCAAGGAGAGTCAAGATGGTTGCACAGCAAATCAAGAGGGAGATAGCAGATATGCTTTTGAGGGACAAGATATTACAGCAGGCCATTCTTCCAGAGACTGCACTCGGAACAGACAAGTACTTATATTCACTAACAACAATCAGTGATGTTGAAGTGTCAGTCTGCCAAAAAGGTACATTTATATTCTGTAATTTTCTCAATCTTTTCTTGCCAGCTTTCTGCATAATCAGAACTAAATTCTTTTCAGGACTCTCATTTGATGTCAAACAACTCTGCATTGAAAAATATGTGACTTGAGATTGCTGATTAAGGCTATGCATAGCCTGTAACGTATGTTGATGTTGCTTGTATAATGATGGCATTTCAGGTAAACTAGGAAAAGCATTGTTGAGACATTCACTGGACACTTTTGAAGCCATTTCTTAGATTTCTGCACTGGCAGCTTCTAGTCCAACAGAACCCAAATTGTGGCCAGCAACAGTTGACCTGGCCTTCTTCAGCACAAACTGCAAGTGAAAGAAATTGTTAGAGAGACGTGTGTGAGTTTGAGAGAGTATGACAACGATGATGAAGATAGAGAGATACATACCAAGGTATTGTTAGGCGTTTCATAATACCATCCATTAACAAATGCTGGGAATATAGCCTGGGCTGCCATGACAAAAATAAGCACCCCTTTCACTCCCATCCATTCAAGGAGAAAAAATGGTCTCCTTAAACCTCAAATATCAATCTGAAAAATCAACAAAATCAACAAACACCGTAAGGGAGAAATGCAATGTCATTGCAAAATTGGATATTCATTTCAATAGATTTATTTTGCAATGGGGATTCATATACACTTCAGGTTAGGTTTATCAAATAGGGCTTATATATGTAGTATTTAAAAATATACCTTGCCTATTAGTTATCCAACCTGACAATCATATGAAGTTATTCAGAAGAATGCTATAACACATCCATCTTAACATTGAAATTATTGCATCAAGGAATTTGATACCGTTAACCACATCACAGATCATGGATTAATATGGATTTGAGTAACTATATTGAATTATTCATTGCTAGATACATGTCATCTTAGTATTTCCACGGGTGCTGAGAAATACTAGAGGATAAAAGGCCGAGAAAACAAGCCCTGCTGCTCCTGCTGTGAGGCAAACATAATTGAAGTTATGCAGCTGTTTGTTCAGTGCAATACGGTTATAAACTGTATAAGCTATTTGAAAGCACACCACTCCACTGTTGTGGCCTCGGGGATGAGATTACATGAGATATCTAGGTTGGAATTGTCGTTTGGTCGAAGATAAAGACCTAAAACTACTTTCGATTTACTGTTCATCTTCTTTGGATGTAAGGATACTGTTCATCTTCTTTGGAGGTAAGGATACTGGAAATAAATTTATAGCATCCCAATACCAAAGGGCATGTAGCAGGAGGAGTTCTAAATATGACAGAAACACTAAACCAAATTTGACTGTTTGAAATTCGTAATTGCGGGGTTAGAATTTGGCAGAATACTATCACCCTAATAAATTAAGGGGTTCTAGCTAGTAATACCAGAAAGAAAAAGCACAGAGAAATAGAACCCTAACTCTGTCTTTCAGCAAAAACATTATAAACCAAATATTATAAAGTAAGTAGCCCTCATTGACATAAAGAGGTTAAGACAACCAATACAATTTCAATTATAATCACTTACACACAAAACACGGACAAACTACCTTGCAATATGGAACCTTTACATAGTCTGAAGATATTTTCAGGCTTTAAGTTAGTGTGAGTGAGTTTCAACTCATGAATATCTGCCACTCATATTGGCAACATTAGCAGAATAAAACCCTGGATAGACATTATTAATACCGTTAAAAATGCCCATGATATTCCAATCTCATAAATTGGGAGTTAACCTCACCGTTGAAGCAGAGTCACAGACAAGCATTTAATATAAAATAAAAATATAAGTTTCAGCCTTCCCTATGCATATGTCAAGATTCAAGTGATTAATATTTTGAATGTTTTTATAAATATAATGTGAATAAATATAAATTTTTATTACAAAAAGAACTTTCGAACACAATTCTAAGTTCATACCAAAGGTAAAGAGATATTTCAGGGAGAGATATGAGAAGTAAGTATTGTTCCTCTAAGAATTTGAATTGTTTTAAGCTCCATCACTCGAAGAATTTGAAATGTTTTAAGCTCCATCGCTAATAGTAACCCATTTTATAAACCTCGAACAACTCATTGTAGCAAAAAATTACAAAACTCTAGACCAGGGAACCTTTGAATTCTGACCCTCCTTCCTTGTAAACATGGTAAACTCTCATCTTTGTCTCAATGGTAGGAAAGGTGAACTGAAGTCTAGTATTTCAAGGCCAAACCCTGAAATTTTGATGCCGTTCTGTCCTCATATACTAAATTTCAAGAAGAACCAAAGTTTTCTGAAGAACGACTACAAAATATATTTTTGTTAATAAATAATGCCAACATTAAAATAAAAGACCACAACAAATCACAACAAATGTTTATACACATAAGATTCTTTTTTCCAATATTACTATTATCAGAAGCAGATGCATTCATACCAGTGTTTTTACTAGTAGGATCAAGACGCTCCATCATACGGGCAACACCTGCAATACTAGCACTAACCTCTCGTTGAACTTCTGCCAAGTTCAGTTACTGCATTGTTACGTGCAAACAGCTTCTCCTTAAAACCTCTTGTACTCCTTGATATTGATTCCTTGTACCTATAAGAGTGTTCAAAAAAAGACATCACCCTTGGTACTATAGGGAAAAAGACAGAACCTTAAGCACTCAGATTTGCACAAGAGAGTCCAATAGTAATCGCAAACCTTGAAGAAACAGCGTTAAATCGAGATTTGAATGACTCGGAAAAGGACTGAAAATCAGAAGACCTTGATCTCTGTTGATTTTCAGGGAACTGTTGCCCTGCATTGTTCCTGAATGAAGATTGGTGCAAAATTCAACACGGTAAGAAAACGAAATGCACGGTCTTTTATTGCAACTACTTTGTTCCATGTGATTGAACGAAGGCCCCTATGGAAGACTTAAATAAAAAGTACAGTATGTATAGAAATTTTCTACGTAAGACGCTACAAAAGTTATAATCCAAAAGAACCAAAGAATTACAGGAGCAAAGACATCGATCACAAGAATTCAAAGGCTTGCAGTTTGAAATTTAGTCCCAATATCATCACAAAGCTTACATACCTTGGTGTAAAGGGTTCACTCCTGTTGTCTAAATCTTGCACTGCAATACCACTGTTCCTAATTGTTCTTGAATCCATTTGTCCTGGTGGAGATGGCAAAGGTCCCTGCTGTAGCTGTTCTTCGGTTGTAGGAGTCATAGCAGTTGTCGTGGACTCAAGTGAAGTAAATGTTGGAATATTTACATCTTGAGTTTCAATATTGTTGGGTGAAATCGGGGGTGCATTGGGATGAGTAGAAAAGACCAGAAACTGTGGATGACCTTGACCAGATGATCTGTGCCTCAAATTTTCTCTTCTGCTAAAATGATGCGCTGTGCCCATTGCAGCAGCTGCCAAATGCTGCATAATTCGTTCCTCAAAATCAGAGTCATCGGTATAAGCCAGAACCTGCAAATTCACATTTCAACGGTTAGCCCTAATGCTGCATAATTCGTTCCTCAAAATCAGAGTCATCGGTATAAGCCGGAACCTGCAAATTCACATTTCAACGGTTAGCCCTTACAGAAAAGCCCCACATTATCAGAACAACATGGAATAATCTTCATTTGAAATTCGTTGTATCTCTGGCAGCCTGAGGTAGAGGAACAACGTTAAATCGAGATTTGAATGACTCGGAAAAGGACTGAAAATCAGAAGACTTTGATCTCTGTTGATTTTCAGGGAACTCTTGCCCTGCATTGTTCCTGAATGAAGATTGGTGCAAAATTCAACACGGTAAGAAAACGAAAAATCCAAACCAAAAATGCTCTGAATACCGCCACCCACTTCGACATACCCATAAAATTTCCCTGTGTCGCTTCAGACCTCAAAACGTTTTTCACCGATGATCTAAGGGCTGGAAATGATTTAATCGTCTAACAATCCATTTAACGACCCACATCGAGACACGGTGGCATGGAGGGTAGTTCGTCTCAGAGGGAACGCCTTACGGCGTAAAAATTCTATCCGATAAATCCTGAAAATATACTCATATCAATTCTACGAAAGCTTGTTTTCAGAAACTTCTCCAAAATAAAATAATCGGATAAAAACGATAAGATTGTTTGAAACTTATCCAAAATAAAATAATAGGATAAAAACGAAAAGATGGGTTGAGTGCGCGGTCTCCATATACGACTTCGTTTCCTTTGACGTTGTCTACGGAGGCCACAACTTAGCTTGAACGGTAAAAAAAAATTGGGAATTGGGTGTGAAATTTTCCGGAAGAAATTGTGGCTCCATTAAATTAATATTTTATTTTATTTCGGAAAATGGTTAAGTATTTCTTTTTCCCAAATGATTTGAAACGTTAAAATGACAAGTTTGGGTTTATGTTTAAAGTTTTATCTATACATATATTAATTATAGGAAAATTGTGAATAAATGATAATATTTTTTTGTGAGAATGATTTCAGCAAAATCACATAGAGAATCAATCACAATAATTCATTCAAAACACTTCAACAAGTGATGCGTAAATAATTATGAGAAATCATTCTCACAATCAAATATGAACCAGATGATGAACCACACTAATTGATTCCAAACACTTCGACAATTGATTCTCTATGTCATTTTGATGAAATAATTCTCACAATCAAAAATGCAGCACAGAAGTCTAAAATCATGAACAATATTTTCGAAGAAATCCAACATCCAGATTTATAGAAAATCCGAAAACATGTCCCAAAATTCTGAGCAAGATTTCATTTTTACAATGGATATGATCTGATTTAAATTAGGTTTTCATCCACTGAATTGACGAGCATTCAGCGACAGAACATCGAATCACCAACGCTGCGACCCCCTGTGGAGGGTTACAAAAGCTGCGGACATCCTGTTGAGGGTTTACAAAAGCCGCAGAAGAACATCGAATCACCAACCCTGCGACCCCCTGTGGAGGGTTACAAAAGCTGCGGACATCTTGTTGAGGGTTTACAAAAGCCACGGACCTTCTGTTGAGGGTTGCAAAAGCTGCGGGGATTTTTACTCCTGAATAATTCCATCGCCAAGGTGCAGAGTTACTTTTGCTCAACCCTTTTTCTTCAATTTCCTTCTCTTTTCGAATTTTTTATCATATTCCACTATCCTTCTTAAAATTATTTCCCCATTTCTCTTCATATTCAGTCTGCTTTTCAGAATTCATTCCTTCCTGTTTTTTATCTTTTATCATATTCCTTTATCATATAGTAAACACTTAGGGCCATTTTTTTCGAATTTTTCATATACATAATTTAAAAGCATTAAAAAGCATTGGTTTATGTTTAATGGAAAAAATTAACCGAATAGGTTGTCATCAAAATTATAACCTCATCAAAATTATAAAGGACTTGCGAAACAATTCTGTTTTTAATTATTATTTAAATATATATTAATTTAGCAATATAAATTAAATTAAATTATTGAATTTAGGCTTTTGTGATCCATATCAAGTTTGAGAGAAGAATTCTTTCACATCAGGATGCTTATGTCGATGTGTTTCGAACTAATTAGTGTATGTCGATGTGTGTTTCGAACCAACCAGTGTGGTTCATCGTCAGGACAAGTTGAATGAATAGATTTCACTTTGCATATTAAATAGACAGAGCAGAATTTCCAACGGCTATATTTCTTGATCAGGTAACGGCTATAATGACAACTACTAAATTTAATCGGGAAATGGTTAGTTTGACTAGGAGGATAACCTTTATTTAATTAATTATGTTAAATTCAGATGGTTATATTCTTATTAAAGTTAATGACCATTTATAATAAATATAATTTAATAATAATCAAAAAATAAATAAAAACATAATAAGAAATTATTAGAATAAGAATTAAATTACATAATAGTTAGTTGACAAGGTAATCATATATATAAATAATAGAGTAATTAGTAGTTTGTTGTAAAAGTTATTATATAAATATTAGAGTAAAATAGTTAGTTATATTTTTATTCAAATATAAGTTAAAGGGACTATACTTATATTTATATATATTTAAACTAAATTAATTTAAATTATAGTTATTTATAAGGTTATTAAATATATAAATGTTAGAGTGATTAAGGATTAGAAATAATATTTTAATATTTAAATTAATTAATAGTTTATTTAAGGGTTAAAGATTAGTTTCAAGATTATTTTCCTTATGTTATTAGAATCATAAATTAACGGCTATTAAAATATCTCAAACTATATCAACTACATTTCACAGAACTAAGGTCAAACGATATGGGTAACAAGGGGAAAAAATAAGAAAGACAACAAGATCAAGCGAAACCAAAGGAAGAAAACGACTATGAGGAGAGCGTTGGGACCCAACAAGGGGAAAAAATAAGAAAGACAACAAGATCAAGCGAAACCAAAAGAAGAAAACGACTATGAGGAGAGCGTTGGGACCCAACAAGGGGAAAAAATAAGAAAGACAACAAGATCAAGCGAAACCAAAGGAAGAAAACGACTATGAGGAGAGCGTTGGGACCCAACAACCACTGATGTTCCAGCAATTCTCTCTATTGAGATTGTTCGGCTTTTTTTCAATCTCAAGGGCTTCCCTAAATTTCTGGTGATGGAAATGCGAAACTCTAGCAATAACACTAGCCTCTTCGATACAGACATGATGATTGGTTTTCTCCACATGCTCTCCCAAAGCAGAAGACTTGGTTCTCCTATGATTAAGGTCAGCTGCGTGCTCACTAATCATTTGATTAATGGCACGACCAGTTTAACCAATATAGGGCCCCGCACGAACAATGAATATATATACCCCTTTCATGTCTTTAAAATCAACGAGATCCTACACAGAGAGACTTACGAATGATGTTAAGAGGTCTAAAAATAGAGGGAACATTATGCTTCTAAAGAATCAATCTTTAGACCTCTTCTTCATATTTTCAGAATATTTGGGTCAAAGTTAGGTAAGGACCATGGCCCAGGAACATGGTATGGTTCTTTAATACATAGGACAGGGACTACATGTCATTTTTAAGTGGGCCGAATAGTTAACAGTCAACATATGTTTTCTCTAGCCGCGTCAGACATGTTATCTTTAAAGTGGGTCTAATAGTTCACAGTCAAGCACATGTGTTTTAGACTATGTACACCTTCGTATGCTTTCGCGGACTATGTACACCTTCGTGAATTTTTAGCAGTGAAACGCTGCACATAGAGACCCGTTCCATTTGCACCTGACGTTTCAATACACTACAATGTCCTCGCCACGCCAGCTAGGCCGCCGTGAATTGTAACAAACACGCATACGCCTTGAATTGTAAGAATACCATACCACTGACGCCGTTGATTTCAATTCCCTTGATTCTGCCTATAAATACCCGTCCACTCCCTTAGTTTAAGAATCCTGCCTCTTTCGTTTATTATTTTCTTCCTTTTCTCTCTTTTTATTTTTCTGTCCCTGTTCCCATTCATCATCAAATCCTTTTCTGTTTCTTTGATCAGCAGTTCGAGTTTCGGGTTCGATTCCCCTCTAGTTTCTTTAAGAGCTGGCTAGTTCAAATCCCATCCTAGCAGCACCGGAGGCGGTGGTGCGGCGGCTTTACAATGCGCTGCAGACAGGCGATGCAGAGACGGTGCAGAGGATTTTGGCTCCAGACCTAGAGTGGTGGTTTCACGGCCCTCCCGCTTACCGCCACTGTTTGATGTCTTTTCTCACCGCCAATTCTACGCAGATTAAGCAATTTTCGTTTTCCCCCCAGTCCGTGACCGTGCTGGGCAACAAGGTGGTTGTCGAAGGTCACGAGGACGAATCCGTTTACTGGATTCACGTCTGGACTGTGGGTGAGAATGGGATAGTTACGCAAGTTCGTGAGTATTTTAACACGTCTCTTGTTGTGACGGATTTCAAACCGGCCTCGGCGTCTTCGTCCGTGGGGCGAAGGCATATAGGGTGCTCTCTCATCTGGCAGAGCGAGTTTGGAAACTCCGACGACCAATCCATGCCCTGCCTCTTCCTGGCCATCTAAATATATATAACTAAATCAGTCTCTGTTGAATAAATTGGCAGATTCCAGTGGATAGGATGTAGCCTATCTGTGGGTCTGGGTGTGGTTAGCAATGTAGTCTGCTTGGAGTGTTTGGGTCTGTGTCTGTTTTAGTTCATATTGGCAGATCTGTCCCAAATATTTGTAGATCAAATCTTGCCGTGATTTGTATCTCTGGGATTTTATCTGATCAGTCGTATACGTCTATGGCGTATACACCTATGTGTCTGCAATGTCGGATTTCATCCGATCAGCCGTATACGCCTATGTGCCTATTATGTCGGATTCCATCCGATCAGCCGTTTCAATGTATGTGTCTATCATATCGTTTGGCTTTAATGCTAATGTTAATGGATCGTTTTGTTTTAATTTCAGTGGATTCTTGTGTTTTTATCGAGAAAATTGTATTTTCAATTTTGAAAGCTGGTGAGAACGCTCATTGGGTTAGTTGAGACTAACCTGAAAGATTCGTACTTTTCAAGAACATACCAATGGATCATGTTTGGATACCTCCAATAGCTGGGTGAACACATCGTACTCGTGACTCAGAACGATGACTTTTATGAACTGGGTACAATATTTCTGGACTGGTATGCTTCAATTTTAAGGAAATAAAAGATAAAGATAAAATTAATGTACAATGCTTTTGATATTTCAATTTTGGGGAGAAGAAAAAGTAAAAATCTAATATATATGTATTAATTGAGCGAAAAATTTGGAGGGTATCAAATTTTGACGTGTATGCTTCAATTTTGACGAATGAAAAATAAATCAGCGATAAAATCGTCTTAGGGTTCCGCATTACATTTGAGAAGGAAATCGTTGAATATGCCATTGTTTTGGGCCGTACAGCATCTAATACAGTGATAATTCTGTTTGGCCGTTGTCAAACTATGAGAATTTTTTTTTTTATTTTTTTTTTGAAATTTTTCAGTGAATATATGAATTTAGTATTTTGAAATTTTTTTAAATTTGTGATTTTAGGAAATTTTTACTAAATTTTAAGTAATTTTCCAAAAAAAACACCAGAAAATTTTCCAAAAAATCTAATAAATAAAAGTTAAAATTTTGGATATAGTAATGATTCAAATTTTGAATACAGTGATAATTATTTGCAAGTGATTTAAAGAATTCACTTTTTGGGGTATGTTTTTGATAGTCTCTGTTGAAATTTGATTAAAATTTGGGACCATGGAACCTATCATTCAATTCCTTAACAATACTCATAACCTCACCACCAGTGTGGGTGAGATTGCCAAAGCTACCCTTGCATCTCTGGAATTTTTCTTCGCTAAAAGACATTGGAAATGCAATTGGGAAATTTTATTACTGCAGGTGCCCAGGAACAGAGGAATATGTCAAAACCACCTATGCACGCATCTGTGTGGAAATGGACTTCAACACCGGATTCTCAACTGAAATACACCTAACAAGTAAAGACTATGTGTGGAACCAGAAACTAGATTATGAAAGTGCCCAATTTAGATGTCGATCATGCTTTGAGACAAACCACCTAGCCAAAAATTGCCCAAAAGCCTCCTAGAAAAATTATGCTAGGAAAAATCACCACAGATCTACATGGCGGGAAGGAGCACAAAAAGAACACTACACTGTCATCAAAGAAAAATACTCTCGAGAAAACTCTGAATCACAAGAAATCGGGCAAGAAAGAAACAACTCTCAAGACAAACAGGGGGAAAGCCCCGCCCAACAACAAAAGAGTGAACTCGACAACCCCTCAAGCATCAACAATTATGAGGATTCCAATACCCCACAAAATAAATCTTTTCCCCGCCCAACAACAAAAGAGTGAACTCGACAACCCCTCAAGCATCAACAATTATGAGGATTCCAATACCCCACAAAATAAATCTTCATTTAACAGCAAAGAAGATCTCCTAGACCAAACTTTTTCTCGGACTATCTTCAAAAGGACGAACACAATAGAGCGGGAAGCTAAGATACCAATGTCCCAAGAACCAGAAGAGACAAAGGAGATGCAAGATAAAGAAAGTTGGAAGACCATGGAGAAAAAAAGAAAACTACAACACCAAGGAGATGCAAGATAAAGAAAGTTGGAAGATTGTGGAGAAAAAAAGAAAGCTACAACACCAATCTCGCCAAGAAAGACGAGGAGCCAGACAATTAGAAACTAGAAAAATTATAGGTCCGATAGACCACCACCATCATCATCATCATCATTTGGCTAGTTTCTAGCATTTGTATGTTGCTAAATTTAATTGTTGAACTTGTTATCATAAATTATGTTTACATTGATGATTTTTGTACAGTGATTTGATGAGGGAATTTTTTTCTCTTTGCTGAATAGTCATTTTAACTTAATTTTACCAAAAGTTAATTATAAATTGAAATGATAATAATTTTAAACTATGAACCAGAAAACTTTGTTTTATTGAATTCATGCAAAAAAAAATGTTCCAATAAACTTTATTCCAAGTTTTCTAATAGAGACCACAAACAAGGTTTTGATTTAGAGACACTTTTTTGTTTGACTAAGAGTTTGTCTTCTTTAGATGTAAAAGAAATAGGTTAATAACTCAAAACTCACAACAATCTCCAAAGTGAGATAGTTTTCTTTGAGATGTCTTTTTTTAAATAACAAACTAAGCCAACCTGACCACTATCCCAATAGTCCCACTACTAATTTAACAACCATATATGATAGATCTACAAAAACAATATAAATTTAAAATATTTAAAAAAAAAATTACAATGTTAAACTCATTTTTACAATGTTAAACTTAACTTTGCCCTTGCCCCTAAGAAAATCCCTGTAGATGACATCATTTGTGATGTAAAGCAGGGTATTAGAGATCTGCCTGATAATATCAAGGATACTATCAGACAGGATTGTGTTGTGGTCCTTAGGAAGGCTAAACCGCCTCGAAGGAACCTCGGCAAAGAAGAGATAGATGCCTTAAAGTCCTTAAACCAAAATGAGGACATTGTGGTCCTTAAGGTGGACAAAGGAGGGGTGACGGTCATCCTCAACAAAGAGGATTACCGAAGCAAGATGTTAGATCATATTCACAACAGTGGCAGTTACAAAAAACTTGCTAAGAACCCTTTGAAGAAAATCTCCAAGGCAGTGGCTCTTGTTATCAAGTCAAGCAGCTCTGTGGGGGACCTGTCCCGTAAGCTCATTGAGAGCAACCCCATCGCTCCTAGAATTTATGGGGTGCCTAAAATTCACAAGGAAGGGGTCCCTCTGAGGCCTATTGTCAACACCATCGGGGGTCCAACCTACCTTCTAGCCAAGTTCCTGGCTCTTACGCTGAAGCCCCTTGTGGGCCGTACGGAGTCCTTCGTGAAGGACTCTGCTTCCTTTATCTTGGATCTCAAGGATATTAGGCTGGACTCGGAGGACATTCTTGTCAGCTTTGATGTGGTCTCCTTGTACACGTGCATTCCCATTAAAGAAGCCATGGAAGTGATATATCGCCTAACAGATCCGGACACCGCACATCTTGTTGAGGTTTGTCTCACTTCCACATTCTTCTGTTTTGAAGGGGAGTTCTATGAACAGACCTGTGGTGTTGCCATGGGTTCCCCCCTCTCCTCGATCGTGGCCAATCTTTTTATGGAAGATTTCGAAGCCAAGGCTCTTGCCTCGGCCCGTCTCCTTCCTAAGTTGTGGAAACGATATGTAGATGACACTAATGTCATCTGGCCCCATGGCCATGAGGAGCTGGATCGTTTCCTGGATCACCTCAACGGCCAGTCCTCAGCTATTAAGTTCACCATGGAAAAGGAGGTCAATGGCAGCCTCCATTTCCTGGATATTCTTATTTCTAGGAGGAAGGACAGCTCTCTCTCCCACGCAGTGTTCCGTAAGAAGACTCACACAGAGCAGTATCTTCACGCTGATTCCCATCATTTCCCTGCTCAGAAGATGGGTGTTCTCAACACCTTGGCTACGCGTGCCCTCAGGATTTCGGATAAAGAAAACCTGGATAGGGAGAAAAACCACCTCCTTGATGTCTTTGTGGAAAACGGATATAGCAGGCACCTCGGTCGGAAGGCTTTCCTTACAGCCTCCAAAAATGCGTTCAGTAAAAAAGAGCCTAAGGAGCGCCATCCTGGTGTCCATCTTCCCTATGTCCAAGGGACCACCGATAGGATCGCTCGGATCCTTAGAAGGTTTGATATCCCCTCAACCTTCAGGCCACTCAGAACCATTCGTAACTCCTTGAGGTCTGTAAAGGATCCGGTCGACCCCAAAGACATGAAAGGTGTCTATTTGATTCCTTGCTCATGTGAGACCCCTTATATAGGTGAAACAGGGCGCTCCATCCAGCAGAGAATTAGTGAGCATGCAGCGGACCTGAGGCATGGTAGAATAAAGTCCTCGGCTCTAGCAGAGCATGTGGACAAAACTAAGCATCATGTCTGCATTGAGGAGGCCAAAGTCATTGCCAGAGTTGATCGGTTTCATCATCGCAAGTTAAGGGAAGCTATTGAAATTGAGTGAAGACCCATCAACCTCAACAGAGATGATGGGTGGAAGGTTAGTAGAAATTGGATCCCTGCATTGTCATCCTAGGGTTTCTTCCCCCCCCCCCCTCTGCTCGTCTTAGGTGCTTTCTTTGGGTGGGCATAGTTTTTGTGAGTCTGGTATCGCTTATCGTTGGCAGCATTGGGTACTTCCCTTGTTCGTCGTGTCCTCGGTCTCTTTGAATGATTATCCTCTTCGTAAGCATCATCTCTTTTTTATGTAGAATTCATTACAATCGAGTGTAAATTATTCATATTATTAATAACAATATTAAATCTAATGTCAATTCAATTAACATTCTTTTATAGGTTTTATTATTAATAATATAATAATGAATTACTTTTTATATTAATAGGAAAGATCTACCCCATACATTATAAGTTTAATTTATAAGCATTTAATACTATTAATATTTATAGTCCCCTACATAAATAATATATTAATGAATTACGCAACCTAGTATTTTTAGGACACTTATATATTAATATATTAATAAATTATTTATTTTTAATATTATTAATTATATATATTATTATTTCATACATATTATATTAATAATTAATATATAACATTATTGTAGTGAATTAATAAATTAATCTTTAATTGACATAATTTAACCTTTTTTCTATAAAATTATTATGTATAACCAACCTAAGTTTTTATTTAGGGCATATATATATTAATAAATTAATTAATTAATTACATTTTTAATATTATTATTTATAACATTTATACGATATAATATTAATATAATAGTTTAAAATTAATTTTTAATTGACCTAATTTAACCTTTTTCTATAAAATTAACTTCATATTAATTATAAATAATACTAATCACAATTATGACAACAATAATAAAATTAGGGTATTTAGAAAATTAGGTATAATAATAAATTATTGGAATATACATATATATTTGGATATATTTAATGAATGAATCATTTAAATAAATATTGACATATATATATTTATACATTTTTATATATATTTATACATTTTTATATATAATAGAGCAATATTTT